>VYZU01015671.1:8280-24059 GCA_013401355.1 Ceyx cyanopectus | reverse complement strand
TTCTGTGATTCTGTGAAACATGATCCCTGGCATCCACTACTACCCATCATCTTAATGACACCCAAAGTCTTTATCTTATTGGTATTTGATCCCAGGACATGATCCTATGGACTTGGAACTTCCAGTGATATGAAGAAGAGCTGTGAATAATGAAAATCTGTCAGAATTAGTGTCTACTTAGTCATATAGGGACATGCTTTAATGGTGTCACATTAAAAAATGTGACCACCGTAAACGGTGATTAACCCTTGGCAATGCTGGGTTTACTGTTGGACTCAGTGACCTTAAAGGTCTTTTCAAAAATAAATCATTTTATGATTGTACTTGAAAAAAAATAGTGTCCAGGCTAGAATTTACAGGATTCTGAGATCTACCGTTGGACTTTAGCTGTTGTTCAAATAAACATACTTCTCTGTTGTCCACTAAGCTGTAATGCAGGAAGGGCTGCAGCAGGGAAGGTAGAATTGAGCAATGCACTAGCTCAGCCACCAGTAACACTGCTCAGCACTGGTGTGGAGCTTTGCAGTTTATAATGTGATGATTTTGTCTGAAGAAGAACAAGGGAGGAAATTGCTGCTTTCCACCTCCCCACTTCTCCACTGCTGAAGGTAGGTTGTCATAATTAAGTGAACAAATGAGGATCATTCTGATAGAATGTGGTTAGGGAGCAAACCTAGAGACCTGTCTTAGACTGGTTATAAAAAGAGGGGCTTTATTTACTTAAAAGGTGAATTTTCTCATTATTAAATATTTTCCTATCTTAGTTTGAAATTAAATTCATCTGGTTTAATCCACCCATGATTCATTTTCAATATGCTGCAGGTTGTCAGCTTTAGGTTTTGATGAAACAAATAATTGAATGCACAAAAATTTACTGTAAAAGAAGGAAGGCTTACTTTTCATTGTTGGAAACCATTATAAAGGCATAGAAGTTAGATTGCCTCCACTTTCCAAAATTTTCTTCATAATTTCTATTTTTTTTTCCAAAAAGAAGTATAGCATGGTGTGAGAATACAAGGTGAGGAAGAAAAATCTTTGGGTATAAAAGTACAGGGATTGTGTATGTTTGGGTTTTTTTTCCACACAAACATTCTTCTAGTTAGAAATTTTTGGAGGATCAAATAAAGTCACTGAAAATAAAAAATTTCTATGAAATTTGGGCTTTGTGGTAAAACTTTGTCCTCTGATAAAATGTTTTTTACTGCAAGCTATTGAGTGACCCCTTCATTGGTGTGGATGAATCAAAGCACTCTGCCCTAGAAAGACTGATGGGAAGTGTGGAGTAGCTGTACCTAATGATCATAATGAATTGTCACCACTGTTTACATGGGAAGGAAAATACCTGATATGCATTCTGTCCTTACCAGGATTGAGAATGGGACACGTACAGCCCCTGTTAGTCCAGGATTCTGGGTAAATGCTTCTATTGCTCCGTGCGATTTTCACTTTGCCTGATTTCAGGACCTTCTTCACTTTCACAACAACTTCTGCATGTGTCCCTTTGTCATGAGCTGAAAGGATTCTTGCTTTTATCACTGTCAGAAAGCACATCAAGTTAGATGCCAACAATCGATTTCCAAATTAATTTTGGTTTATGATGCTAAAAGGGAGAATTTTAATGCCTTGAAAGAAGATTAAAAAACACTGCAGTTGTACAGAAAGTGCATTCTGATGTTTGTTCATCTCAGTCATGGTTCTTGTAAATAAATTTTGAGAAGAAAAGACTATATTTTTCTATAGAAGTATTTAACTGATCCTTTTACCATGTTATTTAGCAACTACTTTTCAATGGGCTGATGTCAGATGCTTGGAAATCATGGGAAAGCAGGTATATGTATCCATAGGAAGGTGGACAAAACAGCTCTGCAGCTAACAGTCTGATTTTAAGTGCGTTGATTCTAAGCTTTATGTTTTGCATTTTGAAAACTTGTGCTTCTGAGCTTTAACACTGGCCTCTCAAAACTGTCCTGTGGGAAGGGACATCTGCTCTACAAGAAAGAAGTTAGGAAGTTTCCCATCAGACTATGGGCATGTCATGTGGCTAGATTTCCATGATTGCACAACAAAACAGAAAAAAGAACCATAGTTGTTTTGCAACATCTGGTTACCATGATAAATTTCTGTTCCTTTAATTTAATAGGATGCCATAACTTTTTTGCAGCTTGGTCTCCTCTAAAAGCCACAAACAGGCTTTGTTGTGTTAGAACGCAAACACATCGAACTTTTGATTCCCAGTTTTCCTTTTTTGCTTCATCCGATGACATGCACCAGCTGTTCCTAAATTATTGTATTAAATTGTAATCCTAAATTAATGTATTAAATACACTGTTGGTAAACAAGCATGGCCATTTAAACCTGCAAAAACAATGGCCATTTAGATGCAAGGTTTTTGTCATTTGTTTTGCTGTAGAGGCCAGCCCACCCACTGGGTTACAAGTAGTACTCCTCCTGTAGAGGGAAGATAACTGGGAGGAGACACCACAAAGCCATGCATGAAATGTCTCTTCTCTTCTGGTCAGAGCTTGGACACATCACTAGAGAAAAAAAGAAATCTCTCTTTTTTCATACCTTAGCCAGTCCTGATGTTTTTCATGGTTATCAGCTAATAGCATGAATAGAAAGAACACTGGGAAATTATCGTACCTCAAGGGCTTGTTACCCACTTACCATAAGCATATTTCATTTGGCAGAAGTCAGCAACGCTTCCCAGGACCTTTTCTTTGCACACACACTTTTCTAGCAGAGGAACCACAGGACACAAAGGGTTAGAGAAGAGCCACAACATGAGACAGAAAAGCAAATTATGTTCAGTTATAAAACTTATATGTATATAGCTCCCAGAATCTGGATGGACCTTCAGAATAAGTTTGAGTGAACTGAGTTATTTTCAAATCTGTTTTTTGTTAGATTATACAATAATTGTTTTCAAGTAAAATGCAGCCCTCATAGTGTCTTGTTCAATCCCATAAGCTAAGAAATGCTGATGCTTGCTGGTGTTAAGGTCACAGGCCTCAGGAAAGTGCAATAGGTGGCACAATTACCTCTGGGTCTTTCAAAGCCATTGATGCTTTAAGTGCTGGCCTTCATATGTGGCAAGTGAAACTGTGAACTAGTTAAGTATTAAAGGCTCCACCTTATTCTAGAAGCCTCCTTGCTTTCTTACTTGGGTACTGTAAACTTTATCTTCTGAGCTATTATGCTATGAGGAATATCTTATTCTCCAAGTCACTTGCATTCCACCCATAGAACCCATTGCATTGTGGCAATGGCTGACAGGATCTTTCTACAAATGACATTTCAAATTCTGAGCGCCAGCTGAATGCTTGAGAAGGAACTTATGTAAAATCATAAGCATTATGATTGTAATTGCAACAACAAAAGGGGAGTTTTTTTTACACACAATCTTATTCATGACTTTCCAACTCCTAAAAACAAAGTTGCATTGTACAGTTGGTTTAGAAAATAACGATGTAAAGATAAACTATATAATTCAGATTAGCAGATGTTGCCAGAAGGTGTGGGACAGACAAGCCTGAGGTGAGTGGAGGACTTTAAGTCAGAGTGGAAAGAAGAAAGAACTGAATTAAATTACTAAATGTTCCCAAACTCTGATTTGTACCTGGGTGCCTCAGTGCAGAAAATCCCTGCTCATGGTCATTCCATTTCCACTCCTCTTCACTCTCGTTGATTGGTGTTTGCACAAGGTCAGGGATTCGTCCCCCAATGGGGATGTTAAAGAATGGCTCATTGTCATAGCTGGGGGTACACATGAAACAGAAGACTTATTTAAGGCATGAGATGGGTGGGAAGTGAGTATCTGTAGCATGTAGATGTATCCAGACAGATGAGCTTCCTTTCTTCAGGTTGGGAGCGCAATAAGAGCAAGACTTCCTGCCATCTAGAGAGATGACAAAATCTAGGCTTTTGTTTAGGCTTTACCACTGCTGACAACATTTTTTTAAAGTAACTGGGTATTGGGTCTTTTCTTTTCTTTTTCTCTTTTGCTTGCTTGATTGTACTGAAATAAGTAACTCAAAGTTAGTGACCACTTGATGTCACCAGGAACTGAGGACATCTGCAGGACCCATAAAACTGCATGAAAACTGAATGACTATTCAGCAAATCACAGATTTTCTGTCCTGGTTAATCATGTTTGGGTTTCAGATGCCTTCCCTCTAGAAACAAGAGGAAGACCATGTAATTTTACCCTGGGCACAGATGGGAGGCAAGCCCTCCAAGCCTCTTACATCCATTTCCAAAGCAAATAGATGTATTTAAAGATTATGTACATATTTCCATGGATTTATGGAATTGCCTATTATTACTGCAAAAAGTCATAATTTCAAGATTGTCGTGGATAATGGAATGGATGTAAATAGTGTGCCAGCCACCAAATGGAATCTAACAAACCTTTTATGATTTAAAGCCACCTTTTCAAATGATTGTGCACCCTCCAGCATCCTCTAATCACTGTCATCTCTGCAGTGTTTCTCTTAATCTTTGTTTCATTTCACAGAATCCCATCTCAAAGTGAGCCCAAAGGAGGGCTTCTTTACCCATTGAAACAGTTTCCAGTATGCTGGTCGCAGTCTCTGGCACAGTCACAAGGGCGGCAGCCATTTTCTCCAAAGCCCCAGTAGCCCATGAGACATCTATCGCAGTTGGGGCCCGCCACACCTGGCTTGCAGTAGCAGAATCCCGTCTTGGGGTGGCAGCGCCAGCTTCTGCTGAAAGTTGCGTTGGCTGAACCCATTGGCTGGCAGGTACAAGCTATGGAGATATGGTAAGAAATGTCTGAGATTATGTGCCCAGGAGTCATCTGGTTAAGTGACATTTTTGCAAGGCTGATAAACTTATGCCCTCTTCCTTACATTCAGTAGTTTTATGTCAGAACTGGTAAACATTGCATTGTCAGCCTACATTTGCAATATTATATTTGTTTCTTTTAAACTCACTAAGCACAGCAAAACAAGTGCAACTGGGACCCATTTAGATGTGAAAGTCAGTTCTTCCCTACTACACAAAACATGACCATACAGGGTTTTGAAGCAGTACCTGGAAGCCTCCACTATGTGTTTATTTTTAAGGGACTTGCTGGCGATTATCTTTTAGTGCTTTGCAAAAAGATTCACTAGCATGGATGAGGTAAAAAACAATAGCTGCTGTCTCCATTGTCTTTCCTTTAAACAGAGAACACAAAACTACTCTTTCCTCTGAGGCTCAATGTGGCTTATGCAGGTAGTTCAGATAACCTGAAACATTTTTTTTTATTGGTGCCTCCAAAGAATCCACAAATTGCTTTCAGTGCAAGTTCTAAGGGAGATAGCTCACCATGCAGTACTCTATGCACATAAGGAATTTGCTGACATTTTTTTTGTACAAATACCTGAGCATATTTGTTATAAGGAAGGCAGAAAGAATAAGAGAAGGTCTCTAAACTCACTAGATATATTTTACATGCATCTGAAGATGAGCTAATAGGAGGAAAAAAAGCCAGATCATTCTAATGCTATTGCCAGTTTGACACCATCCTGGCAGCTCTACTTGGCAGTAGAACAGATAGTTAAAGCTCCTGTGGGCAACTCTGCCTTTACAGACAATAGTCATAATCTCACACCACTAGTACATCCCCAGCGTGACAGCACCAGAGCCTAAGGTGGAAAGTAATATACAGATAGTGGTGTAAAGCCAACACAGTTTACTCCATCAGGGCAGAGGCTGGCTGAGATGGTCAGGCCTTTACCCTCAGCTCTACAGAAGTAAAATAAAAGCAATAAACATAGCCACTCATTTCTGGTATTCAAACAGGTTTGATGAAAAGGGGAACTGATCTGAACTCCAGCCCTTCATCTTTCAGCTCTTCTTTTTTTGTATTAACAAAGCAGTGTGCCCTGGATTTTACTTGTAGCAGAGACTGAAAGAAAACGCATCACTATTTCACCTATCTGGAAGAGGACAGAAATAAAAATATTGTGGCTAAGACCCACTTTAACAGAGATTTTCAGTCAAATGTTGGACACTCAAGGTGTTTAGATAGCTTGGATCATGGGCCAGCCTTTTGGATGCTTATCTGAACTAAACATGATCTCCAAAGCTACGTCCATCATTGCTTCTAATCAAACTAGTTTTCTTCCTGAGCTCACAGATAAGCGATCAAATGTACACTTTGATTCCACACATCATTTTCCAAGGGGAAGGGGTAAGTACGTCACTATGAAGAGAAGTGTAGAAGGGCCAGATTCACTTCCATCTGCAACATCATGTTTGATGCTCAAGAAAAGAAAATATATTTTGAAAATAGTACAAGGAAAAGGGTGAGTTATTTTGTTTAAAGGGCATTTCTTTTATCATCTACTTACTACATATTTTTTTTATCCATGCCCTGTGTTCTTTATGCCAATATTTTTAATAATATTATTACACTCTGCTGTAGACAGATCTCAGTCTGTTGTTTTCAAGGGACGCTAGCACAATAGCCTAAGGACAGAAAATAAGCGTGCTGTCATGGGCAATGTACTCAACACAATGAGCTGGATGGCGGATGGCAGCAGGCTTGCCTGTTTGCCACAAAGCAGTCTTGACTTTGGGAGCAAACCCAGGGATTTTGCTGTCAGTTCTGGAGAGCAGGTGTAACAATGAAGTGCTCATTAGCACTGACAGATTCAAAGGCAAGTTCGGATTTGTTGCTGCTCAATTTGAATTATTTTTGCCCAGATTTTTGCAGGGCTGACTACATCACCCTAAAAGAGGAGACACTGAGTTCCATCCATCACTAAAAAAGTGAATATCATAGATTTGGTGCTAAAGAGGGGAAACACAAGCTTCCTTTACTGCAGACAGATTTGAACCACAAGAAGTTAGAGGTTGCCAACATCTGGTTTGGCTTGAATTTGGGTTTCTGATTTCATTGTAGTATCTCTAGTAGGATTTACCTGTGGAGTTGACACCTTACTTTTCTTCTGTTTCTTCAACTTTATTCCCACCTTATTTCTGGTTTTAAGTTTCAACAGTTGGAGTCACATAACAGGTAGGTAAATCATTAGCATCATTAGACTATGACCAACTGAGACTGTATCCTGATGCAGGAAGATGAGGCCTTCTTCCATCCTATCTCTAAGCTAAAATATTACAAGACAGTGACTGACAGCAATGGCAGAAGCTGATAAGGAGGTAGGAAAAAAAGTGTGGGCTTTTAATCTTAATTTTGGGGTTATAATTCAGGAAAAATAATGTTCCCAAATGAACGGTGGGGCATATTTCCCAGTTAGAAACTGGGACAGCTTCTGGTGGGTCAGAAAGCAAGCTGAATAAATAGATGTACAACACTTTCAGATGAGTTATACAAGTGGCTTGCAAATGCTTTACTCAGTCTGTGTTTATTTAGCATTTCATCTTGGGTGTGTACATTGTCTGGCTTCCAGAGTATTATGGCCAAAATCCCAGTTGTGCATCTAAGGTAACTCCCAAAATAAGAGCCCACATGTCACATGCTGAAGGGGCAGCTGTTGATGACTTGGTTTTGTATTTTTAATAGTACTACAGATTTGAAGACAAAACTTACATTTAAAGAAACATAAAAGCAAGTTTCCAAAACCTCAGACTCACATTTCCCAATATTTGTCAACACAGAATCTTTCCCAGATGATTTTTACTTCTTTTCTCTCGGCAAACCCTAGTTTTCTCTCCATCTGCCTCCCTGTCTAACAAAACACCAGCCAAAGTGACAATGGTCTTCTTTGTCAAAGGCATCATCAATTATGTTAAGGACGGTGTGCAGACAGTTGTGGCTCAGTGATGGCTGGTTTATTTGGGTTCTCCCCTTATAGAAGTGTGGAGGAAAATTTCATCGTTGTACTTTAGAATTGGCTAGCAGTCGTGAAGTATCACGAAGCATCCTATTGCCCTTCGCTCTTACTCCTATGCTGTTTGTTTTGTCAGAAACTTACTGTAGAAAGGATGAGATGAGGAATAATGAAAAATGAATAATTCATACAGCAGTCTCCACTCAAGTCCACAATAAATCTGCCTGCTCTCAGCACAGCTGTCTTTCCCATTAAATTAGACACAGATGTAAAATATAATACTGGTGGTAACAATATTGTTATAATATACAGGAAAAAAATAAGTGCTTCAAATAATTCAGTGATCTTTAAGGTATCTTGTCTTAATCCTCTTATGCAGTGTCTTAACACTGCATAAGATAAAGTTATGAGCAAAGTGGCTATTTGGTGAAAAGCAGGCAAAATGAAAAATCAAGCAAAGCCTTTTGAATCTGAAGTATTTCCATGTGCATCTTTGGAGCATATGACCAAACCAGGTCAATTTCTAAAGCATGTCAGATTTGGGGATTGACTCAGCCAATGATGTTTCATAAATGAAGGAAATAATATAGACAGCTCTGTGTGTGGTCAGGCTGATTAAGACAGACTTTGAACCAAGATGTGATCAGGCCTTTGTGATATTACAATTAAAAGCTCACTCCCTCTTCTCAGAAGTGAAAGGATGAGAAGCAGAGCTTTTCATAGTGTGTGTGCATGTGCATCTGGGCACATTTTAATTTTCAACCCCCGTGCTTAGTGTAAAAAAGCTTGTTTTCATGGAGACCCTTTTTAATGGTCTACAAGCCTGCATTACTTTTTAAGCTAAGCAAAGGGTAAGTACAAAAGATGGTGCCATTTCAGAAGGATCCCTTAAGCCTCCAAATAAGCCACAGGAAAGAGCCAAGGATACAGCAGCTTTTCTAACCATTGGTTAGGAAACGATTAGGCTTCCGAGTCAAAGCTCCCATACAAGTCTATATCCAAACTGCTTAATCCTGTGTTGTCACCCCCAATAACAGGCAGGTGTGTGCCTTGCTCTGAAGGTCTTTTCATACCTTCCTTTTCTTTAATATAGATCTAAGCAGTGTCAAATGAAGGCTCTGGACATGACCTGGCTCTCATTCATCCTTAGCTGCTAGGAACAGAAGCAAAGGAGTCAGAGGCAGGCTACCTCTGCAGATAAGAAGGAATATCAGATTCACAGTTACATGTCAAATTTCAACTTTTTTTTTTTTTTTTTTTTTTTAGGGGTATGTCTTTGCAGTCTCACATTGGAAGGTCAACAAAGGGTGGTTTGGATAGTACCAGGACATCCAATTGTTATACAACTATTTTTTTTTCCTAGCAGTGATTAAGAGAGAATGCTGTTCATTATTATGACTAATGCTTAAAGACTCTTTCTGGGCCTGAGCAGTGTCCTGTTAATTTTCTGTGAGCCTGAGGGGGATGTCACAGCTGAACCTAGACTTTGCTCTGGATGGCAGAGCACTCTTCAAGCGTGCTTTCTCAAAGGGATTAACACAGCATTTCATTCAGCTTTTTCATCAGATTTCCTTTCCCAGCTCAATATCTACTGTACACAAAGGTCAAGTTTTGATCTCCCATTGAGGTTTTTTCTTTTAACCTCTGAGTTCAAAATGGGAGGCTGAGGACCAGGTTGCTCTAACCAAAATTATCCATTCAATCCCCCATTTGCAGTTTATTACTGCTTTTCAGCACTAGGCCAGTGTTTCATTTAATGTTGTTAGCCTGGCACTGTTTCTGTGGCTTTCTCAGAGTGAGATGGTGCCTTGGAATTAGTACATTTAAATCCTCACAAACACCCTAGTCCAGAAGTGGCAGCTCTTAGTTTTACAAATTGGCATGCTGAGGTATGACAGAAGTATACCTGGGCTAATTGTCTAATTTCTTACCTATTAGCAATGCTCAAAATAGTAACTGCTTTTTACTGAGTAACCAAAGTTGGTTTCAGTGTCACACAAGCTGAAAAATTTACTCAGACCACACCAGATTAAGTTTAATAACCATTCAAGTTTTGAACCTAAAGGATGGAGAAGAGGATCCCCATCTTAAATCTTTCATGAGGCCTTTCAGTTTAAGTATGTGGAGATGGTGATGGTCCTGGAGCTGAAATCTTTAACAAACTAAGTCTGTCATAATCAAAACAACTCTGCCTGTCTGCACTAGTGTTTCTGGTTTTGCTATAATTGATAATAACCAAAGTAGTGAAACATTCAATGAAAAGTCTCTGCAGAGGTACAACATAACACGAAGTGCACATTTATACACTGCCTATGAGCCACGTTAGGAAGTGTTTAGGACTCGGTTCTTTTATCATACAAAACACTACCCTGATAAAGTAAATTGTCAAATGTCATTGTGGGACTTCTCACCCTAATTAAAAAAGATACAGACTAACTACCCATCTCCCAGTTTTCTCTTAACTGTATTTATATCTGCAGTGTTCCTCCTATTTCCACCCAGGTACAAACCTCATTCCCACATCAGTCTGCTGTAAAAGCTGAGGTTCTCTAGAGTGAACTGCAATACCCTTCTCTTCTATCTTGATATGGCAAGTGTTCATGCTTGCCTTTACATGCCTGTGAAACGTCCCATTGACTTCAGATAGGGTCATGCTTACCTATTCACAACAATGCTGAATCAAACCCATTTGATTCACCTTAACCAACAGAAACTCCAGTGCAGGTTTGCAATCCAGAATACCTCTTAAGTCAAGGAAGATAAATAGATAGACTATAGAGAGAAATTCAATCCATCTATTTTAGGCATCTACATTAGACTGCAATCAGTCATTCCTTAGAGTTCCCACTGTTTCTCCACTGACTGTACAGGGAACCTAGAAAAGACTTTCAGTGGCTAAAGCTGGATGGCATCTTATCTAGGCCAGAGTGTACAAGTCAGAGTGGAAACAACTGCATGTGGGGGCTTTCTGCTGGCAGCAGCATGTTCCCAAGTGAAAAGAACATCATTGTACTTGACTGGCACGATAGGAATAAAGCTCTTTCAACAGGAGGTACAATTCTGAACAGTTTTTCTTTTGCTGTGCAGAGTATTGGCAGAGGTTACTGAGAGGCCTGTAACCAGACCAGACAAAAGAGGTAGAGTCAAGGTCTGATTTCATCCAACAAGCAGACTGTTCTAGGGTTTCCACACAGATAGGCTGTATTTTCAAACAATGTTTTTTCCTCTTCACTGTTCACTAGTGCTCCTTGACTTTAGCAGTTATCTAATATTGCACATGACGTTGGTTACTACACGATCACCTTGCTGTTAAATACAAGGGTTCATACACAGATTCTTCCAGGTACTATGAGATTGAAAACTAATCTTCTGGCACAACTATTTATTCTCATTACAATATTTCCTTGTAGCAAATCTGCTAAGAGTAGAAATGGGACTAGAAAGGGGCCACCATAGAACACTGTGGGATACAGGATCAGTTAGATAACCCCTCACCCCTCAGCCATGTCTGCTGACCATTGTTCTATGATGAACATTGTGAAATTAAAAAGAAGAGGTTTCATGGAAGCAGGCTATGCACTGATATCCAGTGGAAAGAATACAAAAGAGCAGAAATGTGGGATAAGTTTTACACAGCAAGTTTAAGCAATATCACAGGCCATACAGTCTTAGGGAGAATACAGTTTGTATCCTGAATGTTTAAGAGGAATTTGATGAAAAAGATCAAAGGGTCGGGAAAGCTTCAAAAGCATGTGACACCAGTGGGCATGATTATAGATGACAGAAGATGAAGTTCTCTGTGCTAGTAACTTATTTCTGAGCTATGGGGACTGAAAACTAACCAAAGAGATAAATTAAATTACGTATATCATTGAAATAGCAACCTAACAAATAGATGCCAGATGGAATCAGATGTGTGAAGACTGGCAGAATACTCAGGAAATGTTTACACTAAGTATGGGAGATATGGGCTATGTTCCAGACTAGCTGGGTGCAAAATACCTTCATCCAGAGGTTGTACACCCTCTGTGTACAACATTTACTGCCTCTATGCCTGAGTTACTTCCTAACACATCCTACTGAAGTGTTAATGAGGCAATTAATTTGGGCAGAGCACCCTATAAGGCAGATGTAGAATAAGTCTGAGTGAGCTCTGATCTGTTTGTTCCCAAGTGGATATGCATGGTCTCATGCTTCCTATACCTCCTGCAGCCAATATTATATATATTTATGTGCACAGATGTTGCATAATCAGAATTTAACAATAGCTTACATATAGGCAGAGTCTTGAGAGATGCAGAAAAAAATGGTTAAACAATGTGTCTCAAGGAAAAAGAAACCATATTATTTTTAATGCAAGAACAAGAAAAAATGTATGTTTGCCTAGAATGCAATACATTTGGAGAACTGTAGCAGGTATCAAAAAAAAAAAAAAGTGTCAGCCATCAGGAGAAAATGATCAGAAAACAGTAGTTTAGGAAAAGAATACAAAGAAAGGATTGTAACACTCACGAGTTACTGATTTCTTTCTTTTAATCATTCTTTTCATGATTCTTCTGACATTCAATTCTCTTCAGCACATAACAATATCACTTACGTTTGCAGACCTCTGCAGACGACATGGGTTTCCCTCTGTCTCGGTAATACCCCGGTTTACATCTCTGACACCGATGTCCTTCTGTGTTATGCCTGCAATTGTCACAGACACCACCACTGCGCTTCCCTGATGCCAACCAAACGCTGAGATCAAAATGGCAGCTGTCAGCATGGTTGTGGCAGCGACACTCTGGTGGGAAGCAGGATAATATATTTCAGGATTATATAATAGACACAGCAATGCTATTCAGATGGTATTGTTTTCTTACTGTGAAGCATGGAGAAAATGCCTGAATGTAACACATTTAATCTTCCTGCAATCCTTGGTGTTCATAAAAACTAGAAACTGTAACACAGAGTCCCAGCAGGGTCTGAGAAGCTTGGGTGATTGTAAGCCATGTGGTATTCTTAGAGGAAGACAAACCAGTCTGGTGGTATCATAAGTCCTGCACAAAACCCTGGAACTCTAAAACACGAGGGGATGTAGCTGCGCAAAGAACAGACTTTGGCCTTGTAAATTCCCCTTCCCAGTAGCCCAAATGGGTCAGCTGCAGTAAAACAACATGCACACTGAAGTTTTCCATCAAGCATCAGCAACTTATCCCCAGTTTCTGTGATGGCACCATTAGTGTAAATTGACAGAAGTCTTTGTTGGGGATCTTTGCCTGCTGACACAGTGAGTGCTCAATCTGAAAGCCCGGATCATTAAACCCCCCTCCCACTTACTTCTGCATTCATTTGGTGCCCCTGTTTTTCCATCTCCTGGCTTCCAAGGCTGATCATTATATAGGGGTGCACATTTCTCACAGTGGTCCCCTGCTGTGTTGTGTCTACACACACACTTCCCATGGACCTGTCAGAGGAGAGAGAATACATTCCAATAGCTACAAGCAAGAACATGGTGGAGTGCCCAACAGCCTGATGAAGAAGTGGGACTTGCCTGCATGACTCCCACACAGCTGAAAGGATCTCTTAGGAAAGTCACAGAGATTTCTCTCTTTGCACCATCATTAAAAATGTAGGTTTTTCCTCTGTCTTCCAATTTACATGCACATGGCAACAACTTCATTTTAATGCTTAATTTGGCTGGTTTTCTATTACATTGTTGAACAGCCTCTAGACTGTTTAAATTGGGTAAGCTAACACAACTTATTTTGATTTACAAGTTCATGGCAGGAGCATGTAAAGAGCCTGAGCAGGCAGCGTCATGGTATTGTCTTGGCTAGCTGAGTTGAGTCACAGGAAAGAAGAGTCTTGCAGAGGATACTGGACTCTTTCTTATGTGGCAATAACAATGGTCTGGAACAGAGAGTAAATAACAGGGCAATCAAATAAACATGAATTACTAAATTATAAATTGGTAGATGAATCAGCAACTAATTCTGGACCTTGTAGTACTGTTAAAAATGTGTCAAAAAATATTAAACCTGAAAATTACCAATCAGTATACCCACAAAGAAACAATCCAAACCATACTTTCAGCGAGAGGAAAGCACTGATGTTTGAAGAGGCTTAGGTACAATAGGTACCAACCTACCAACTTACATAGGAATATATATAATAGCTTAGTGGAAAAGGCCCAGTCAAGCTTGTATAATTAAGCGCAGTATAACTCCAAGTGGATAGTAAATTGTACCCACAGTGCTGTATTGTTTGAATATCTTATTATCAGATAAATGAGAAATTGGAATATGCTCAACAAAAATGACTAGAATCTGGCATGACTGAAGAATAGGGCTCATCTGCAAGCACTAAGAACTTAAACCTACCTAAGCAACAGTTTACAACATGTTTTAGAGGCGGGGAAAGAAAGAAGTGCAAAAAGTCTTGACTAAAGCTAGCTGAATAGTAGAGTCCTCTCTGTGACTATTTATTTCAAAAATTACTTGAAGAGAAGAACTTGCTTCCTCTGTACTTATATACCTCAATTGGAACACAATAATAATTTTTTAACCATGGAAATATTCTAATATATTCCAGTTTTGAATCAGGTATTCAACAACAGAAACCTGACCTTGAAACTGAGCTAGTCCAGCTTTCAAACTGAAAGATACTGTTGAAACTGGTTCTGTACTCAGGTCATTTCACACACCAGGAATGTAATAGCCAGTTATACTACAGTCTGTGATTCGTATTACATTCTGCAATAACAAGCCACATCCAAAAATTGCTTTACTGTAGGGATTTTATGTTGTGGGTTTTGTTTTGCCTTTCATTAAGCCATTATCTGTTTTCAATGTCTTAGAGAAAGATTTCCCAGAGAAATTATTTGAGGAAATATCCAGCATAGGGAGTGGGAAAAGGAAAAGGTGGTACCATAGGTCATGCTCTACACTCATCACAAAGAAACTCTTATTTATTGGTATTTCTTATGCAAGGATACCCTTGTACTAGAGCAGGAAATACACAGAAGTCAGGGCCCAGACCCCTCTCCCTCCACATGCTGTTGGGGACACTAAGCTCTATAACCATTGGCACAGCTCTCGCCCACTGCTTGTTACACAAAAAGCAGGGGCTGAATTTTCATTTTGACTGGGGTGTGCATTGAATCTAATCCTTTAATCTCACCACCAATGTCAGTTACATTTCTCTGTAGTCTTTCCTGAAAATCAGACTCGCCCTTTGCTGTCCCTCCTTCCCCATCTCACTTAGCAAGTATCATGGGATCAAGAGAGAAATGTTCAAAAGAGCTCCCCTGCCCCCAAACTTATCTCCCTACAGCAATTTGCTCTTCGCCTGGTTTCTAATCCTCCCAGACCAGATATGTTGTGTAGCTAGCAAAGGGGATAGGCTGCAGCTGATGCCATCGCCCCTCTATGGCCAGCTGGCAGATTTGCTGCTGCACAGAGCGGTTGGCTGCCTTCTCATGGAAGACTGAGCACAGACTTCAGGGTATGCATTTCTGTCAGAGCTCAGCACCAGTAAACCTCAGGAGGATACAGCATGTAGCACATTATGTGATGCCTCTCCAGACCTCTGTACAAGGAAGTTATCTGTGTTCAAAGCACTAAATAGGATGACAAATTACAGAGACAAAGACAAAAATACTAATAAACTGCAGTGGTGGGCTTATCCCTATTTGAATTTGGATCTTCAGGCTTATAATTTCCCCTCTATGGACACAAGGACTGTTTCTGAAAAGCCATAGGACAGAGAAAAGGAGCAGGAGCAAGAAAAGATAAAAAAAGAGCCATACATAGAACCACCACTTTTAATGTCTTCAGACTCAATCTGAACTTAACAGCTCATTCCAAAATAGATCAGAACCAAAATTTTTGATCCAGTCACTTCTTAGGAAAATGCCAGTGTATTTCAATGCAAAATCTGTAAATTGACCCATGGGGTTCTTTTTAGCAATATATACACAAAATGTGAATTCAC
>VYZU01015670.1:0-36324 GCA_013401355.1 Ceyx cyanopectus | reverse complement strand
GAGAGCAGCAAATCATCAATCACAAGTTTATTCACAAGTGTGACTGTTCTGAAGTCATTTGACAAGCAGGAAAACACAAGAAACTGCACCAGTACCTGCACGTGCTCCCTGGTGTTCTAGTTCCCCACCCACTGGTGTGCACACCAAGAGGTGGAGTCCACGACAGAAAAAACTCATCCCCATGTTTCCCTCCCTTTTTGTTTCTTCCAGAAATCCTGTTGCTCTGTTTTCACAGAAGAGATTTGTGCTCGTCTACGTATTAAAGGAAACACAAGACAAAGCCAGGAGACTTCAGGGAGGGCTAATGCTTAAGGATGTTTTACTCATGGAATGGGCACTTACTAGGTTTATACTGTATGTATTTCATAGGAACTACTGTAGAAAGCTGGTTTTCTGTGAGTCTAGAGGGTTAGTTTTCTAATTACAGACACACACCAAGTGCTTCTGGGCTGGTGGTGGAGCTGGATGAAGAAGAAAATGATGTAGCTTGGAAGAATGTGAATTAAGTGATGAGTGTAACTGTTAATAAGGGAGGAAAATAAAGCTGTGATGGCCAAGGTGGTGGATCCACATTTAGGTTAGATGTTTACTATGCAAGTATGTGAGCACCTGTAGGAGTAAGTGGCTTGGGGTAGGTCAGTAGGAAGCCTCTGCTTCCTCATGACAGTATGAGGTACAGTCTCTAAGAATTACAGCTCTCCTCTGGCTCTTCTCACCAGGAACAGCTGCTGCTTCAACAGTTCACTTACAAACTGTGCTCTTCACCTCTTCTAAGCAGGAGATGCTGGTCACTGTGAGGGTCATTTCTGAATCAGAGGCAGCAGTGTGGCAAAACCCCCCAAAATGCAGCACTTTGCATTCCCCAAAACACCCAATACCCGAGAAAAGGAGACTGGGAGGGTTGGGAATTCCTAGACTCCAGAAATGAGACAGAGTTGTGTTCTGCCAGTGTCCCATCACAGAGTGACTTTCACTGTTGAGCTAGATGTTGGTTTGTCCCTGTCACCCTGCTCAAGAAGGACTGAAGGAGAGTGGCAGTTGAACTCTGACAGCACTAAAGCATGGCTGAAGCCTGGGAGTCCATCTGAACAGTACACAGGTCCTGGGGCAAGGCCCAGGCAGTGAGCAGCAGGGGGTCTGCCTTGCTCTCTTGCTCTCAAAGAAGAGTCTTTGAGATCTGGGGCTCAGCTGCCTATACAAGATTTCTAACTAAGCTGCTGTTGACCTTCTGGAGCTGGAATGACTGATGCACACACATGTTGGTTTGTAAATTCAGTTACATTACCCTGTTGATGTACTGCACACCTGGGGGGGTTCCATGGCACTGGTTTTACCAACACTGCATGAGCAGAGAGGCTGATTCCTGCCAGTCCCAGTGTCACAAGGCAACAGAAACCAGTGTGCCTGTGCCAGGATAGCTGGGTATTGCTGGGAGAAGCACTACCCAGCCACTGTGAGGGGAACAGGGCAAGACTTGGCTGCCAACTAGTGCCTGTCCTGTCCCTCTTCCCCAGCTGCTAAGGGGAAGAACANAAAAAAAAAAAGGTTTGGTTGACATTTAAATATATTTCTATATGAATGTCTCACAGAACAAAAAAATAAAGTCTTTTCATCACAAATACTGCAGCATTAAAATAAACACTTACCAAAATAAACAATGAGTGATATACATATATATATTTGAGCGTGTAGAATACTACAGAGTGGGTCATATTGTTGCTTTTTAAGTCACAAAAGCACAATATAAATACGGAATTTCCTGTGAACTCTTTCCCCCTGTTGTAATAAAAATACATTCTTTACAGGTACAGTAAAACTAGTGCAAGTCCGTGGGGCCGCTCCCGGGGCTCCGCATCATTTCCAGGGCACTTCGTACTTGAAAATAACACTGAAGATCTTCCCCCCCAGGCGATCGGCCAGCCAGGGGTTCTTGATCACCGCCAGCTTCAGGCTCTCGCATTTCAGCGCCGCCGAGTAGTTGGTGTGGATGGCCCGGCCCATGCCCTCGATGATCACCAGGTCCGTCTGCCGCTCCCTCACCAGCACGGCCAGCCCCTTATCCAGGCGGCTGCAACGAGAGCTCTGTCAGCCACAGACCCTCCTCAGCCCGGGGACTCGGCGCGACCGCCCCGCGCGGTGGGATGGGGAATTACGGGTGCCAATAAAGGCCCTTTGAAGTCAAAGAAAATGAGACCCGGAGGAAGTTTGAAGGGGGTTTTAAATGCTGGCAGAATTGGGGTTTCAAGAGAACAGTAAGTTCTGCCTCCCCTAGAGAGGCTAATTAAAAACAAACAGGTTAATGACATGAAAGGCTGCTTAAAGCCAAGGGGATTTCGTGGTCACATGCAGCTTCTTCCATCACCTGTAGCTAAGCTGCTTGTGAAGCTGAGTGTTGTTGCTGAACACAAACATGAGAAGATGTCCAACAACTAGCAAAACTTGAGCAATGTTACCCCTCTGCAAATCCAGACTAAGCAACTCCTAAGGGGTGTGTGGAAGGGACTCTCAGCAAGGTGGTGGCTGAGCTGCTCCAGAGCTCATCCTCTGAACACCCTGCAGCTGCTGGGGCCCAGGTACAGGTTGGTACTTTGCCAGCATACCTCAGATCTAGACATGGTGAACTTGAACCTGTCTGCACCAACAGCAGCTTCTCCTCCCTCAGTGCAGACCTTTGGAAAAGAAAGAGACAAAAAACATTAGAGATTCCTGGGCAGGTTCATGCAACTCTGGTAATAAGGCAGATGACAATGGCAGTTGTCTTTGGAAAGGTTCTTTTCATGACAGGACTTTGCAAAGCAGCACAATGTGCTCTTGAGGAGAAGGATTTAGGCAGCTTTGTATCCTCTTGTAGAAGATTATATAGAGAACATGCATTTGCCTCTGGTTTTTAACACAGAGAATTTAGTAGCCTGACTGCTTATCAGGGAAGACCCAGCAAAGCAGGATGATGATGAATGCTTCAATTTTTCACCTCAATGACAGGTAGTGATCTGCCTCAGCTTCCAGGTTGCAGGTTTCAGACACAAAGAGTTAACAGAATGGTGTGTGAGAAGGAACTTGCTTTTCCCCTCCCCATGCTGTCCACTAGGGGAGGGAGTTCTGTGCTTACTGGATGACAGGATCCATGGCTGCAATCCTCTCGGTGACGATCAGGGACTCGCTGTAGGTGACATCGTTGAGGGCAGGGCCAGAGTTACAAGCCAGAATAACCTGGGGGAGAGATGGAAGAGCCCCCTGCTGAACTCAGCCCACACAGCTCCTCAGAGCTGCTTCCCTTTAAAATCCCCACGGCCCAGCTCCTTTTGCAAGAGGAAAGGTGATGAGAAAGGCTGAGGGGCCTGGTCCTCATTTCCCCCCCATTAACCAGCTACAGACCCTTGTTCAGCAGCCTTAGGTCTGGCAGAGGCTCCCTTTGCTTTGCTACCTTTCCCAGTCAAAGTTCAGGCTTTGTAGGGGTTTGGATTATTCCCAATTGAGATGTCAGCAGCCAGACTCTGAAGTGTGCTGCTGGGAGGGGGTTAACCAACCTGGCAGCAATCACAGAGTGAATTCACAACAAAAACCCCTTACCTCTGTCCCTCTAGAAAGCAGCTCTCTGACAAAAGGAAAGACTCCTAAAATTATGTCTATTCCACTGTTATCTGCGAAAATTAAGGCACATTTATGAGGGGGACCCTCCTGTAAGAGAAAAACCAACACATTCAGGATTGAGTTCACAGTTCAATTCAGTGATTAGTTTGTGTCAATTAGAACTACTCACTGTAACACACACCCCCACCCCCTCAGTGAGTCTCTGGCTCTTTGGGTGATCTAGCAGCACTGTAACCCATCAGAGCATCCCCTGCCCTTGGTCTGAGAAGTCAGTTTCTGGTAATTTGCTGTCTTTGAGAGGCTGTTCAAACTCTGGTGATCAAACCTCCACCTGCCAATTAGTTCCACCCTGGAGCTGCAGAGCTGTGCAGCACAGCAGCAGCCCAGCAGCAGCCCAGGTGAGCACACTGTTACCAGGGTAACCCTCCTCTGTGGCTGTTCTCAGCTGGCAGGTGGAGAGGAGAAGGGCAGGATGCTGCTGGGGGCAGTGACATCCTGAAATGAAAAAGTTATTCCCTGTTCTCCATTCATCTTTTGTTCTAAAGCTGGTGTGATGGAGCTTAGTTCACTCTCCACTTCATGCCAGCAGAAGTTTTGTAGCAAAAAAGGCTTAATTCCTAATAAAAAACCTGCCAAGACAGGGCTTGAAGTTCCTTAATTAACAAGATTATACAAGATTAGCTGATGCTGATCTTTAATATGCAATACATAACCATTTGCAATAGGTGGCTCACACCAAACCTTTTGGCCATCATTTCCAACACAGATTTACCCAAAGAAACAAAAGCTTTTTTTCAATTAAACTTAATTAAATTGTAACAGAGATCACAGGGCAAGAAAAGCTTTGCTAATTGATAAGTTAATTGCTTTGGCAAGCTCATAAATTAAGCAGGGGTTTTGATTGGCTATTCAGATGGCTACAGGTTGGCTGGATGGTGTTTGGACCCAAGTCTTCCTAAGGCTGGGAAATCAGGGCCTTTATAAAGAAGGGGCTCCTGGGGATCAGTTTTAGGAGCAGTGCTGCAGTTTCTGGAGGAGTTCAGCTCAGGAGCTAGGTGAGTAATGACCTCTCAGACTTATATTCCTTTTATTCTTTATGGTTGGGCTGCTGAAACTCTGGTGCTGTGCTGGCTGGATTTGAGTTGTCTGAGTGGAGAGCTGTGAAATGTTTTTATTGTGAGATGAGTGGGGCTTTTATGGTGTGTCCAGGCCCTCAGGAGCCCTTGGGGGTCCTACCTTCAGTCTCTGCAGCCACTGGCTGTAGGAGTCTTCCAACCAGGGGCGTTCTGTGTCAGACAAAACCATGTTAGTGTTTCTTGGAGACAAGCAGCAATCCTCCACCCCATGAAAAGCAGGTGTCTCTACAGGAGCTTGAGCATTACAGCATTTGGGCTCAGGCTTTGAATGAGATCTGGGTAGATTCCAAGAGTTCCTAAGCCCTCTGTTCTGGGACAGCTCAGTTGGAGCAGCCTTGGAGTTTTCACTACCAAGTTGTGCAAGTTGGTGTCACAAAAACTCCTCTCTGGGTGGATGGTGCTGCCCCTCCCAGGACACCAGCTGCCTGGCAGGGCTAGGCCAGCTGTGAAAAATAGCACAGGCAGGAGATTCTGAGTATTGGGGCAGCTGAGACCTCTGCTCAAGGAGAGAGGCTTTCAATTTCAATCCCTTCTGAACACAAAGTGGAACATTTTCTTGTAGCCTGTTTCAGAGAACCCCAGTGAGCACTAATGATGTCTTGCCACTTGGGCAGCAGCCCTGCCCCAACAAATGTGTTCACACACTGCTCTGCAATCACACTAACACAGTCAACAGTGCAGCCACCACCACACATCTCCCTGTACCTTGTAGCTTTGACTTGGCTTCTTCAAATCCAAATTGTGGCTCAGACTCCAGAACACTATCAGAAGAGAAACAAAGGGCACACTGTTAAGTAATTTCATCTCCCTTCACTCTGATCCACACATTTCATTAGCAGCTGTCAGCAATTTGATTGCACTGGTTAGAAGGGGGAGGGAGCAGGTCCAAGGGTTGAGAAACATGCACTAATCTGTGCTGATGTTAAAAGCAACAGGCTCAGCTGTGTGTGATGCTAAAAGGAAAACATACAATTGCTTGCAGGCACCAGGCTACAGGTAGAAAGGGCATCTCTTGGTCTGCAGACCACTACACAATGTTCAAGATCTAAAATATCTGTGTGGCAACAGTGCTTTACAAAGTCTACTCTGAAGTTTGGTCTATAGAAGCTTCTAGAAATTGTAGCTGTTTGTGTGGGGGTAAAAGGGGAATTAAAATAAGACACAGGGTTGAAAAGCTGCTGCTGTTGGCTGTAGGTATAGCAAAGCAGCCCCAAACATGTAGGTGAGGTTGGGGATTTACATAATGAGGTGGCTCCACTCAAAGCTGTCAGTTCAAACACCACCTGGGCATAGCCTGTGAGTCCAGCTCCTCAAACCCAGTACTAAGTGGCATTTAACCTGCTCCCCTTTGTTCCTTCCTCGAGGGGCATGAGAGCTGCACTGGGTGGCAAGTGGACTAACTGGTGTCAGGTCAAGTTTCTGGCTGTGGGCAACACCAGCAGTAATGCAAGACTAAGAATGCCCACGTATCCACAAATCACCTTGTTCTTCATGGCCTTTTCTTGATTTAATCAGAGAGAAACTCCTTCAGAGAGCAGAAAGGGAAAAGAACTGCTCAATGGCAGCTGTACAAGGTCTCAGTGGTAACAGAAGTGTATGTTGATCAAAAATAATTAGCATTTAGTCCAATAAAGTCTTCATTTGGTCTCGAGAGACTACTCAACCTCGCAGCCTGCTGAGTCTGCTGATAGCAGAACAGCCAGAGGTTGCAGAAAAAAGTGTATTTTGCATTCTAGGAACCTGGCCCAAAAGCAGTGCCAGTAATAAAGCTCCAAGCCAAGCAGCCAGGCTGGGAGAGTAAACACTGGCTCACTTCATTCAAGCATTCACAGTGACAGTCTGCCAGCTTTAAAGGGTGGAAATGAGACCTTTCCTGCCCCACAACAATGCTCATGAACAGCCAACATAGCAGGCTACAGGTGGAGTTAGGTTGGTGCACTAAACTTCTCAAGAACAAGTGGATTTTCTGTATCTTGAAAACATTTGACACCTACTCTGAGACTGCTTTTGCTCCCCAGTCAAAGACATTCCCAGCAAGAAGTCCTTTCACCAGAGCAAACTGCCTCTCCTCCCAGCCCAGTGAATCCAAAGACTCGATCACACTCTGGAAGCACTTTAAGGCTATGCCATTTTCCTTCTGCTTTACCTGCAAGACATCAAACATGGGATTTAGAGACAAAAATCTCTTACCCATCATTGGTTCTCAGTCCCAAGCCCATGTTTTCAAGCATTCTCCTCTATGTTCATGGCCTCTAATGGACCAATAAGTTACTGTTATCAGCAAGAAAAGAGTTTCCTGAGATACTAACAGAGAGCTTCCTTATTGCTGGGTAGGGTCTGCAGCCCAGCAATTCTGCTATTAGTAACTCAGAGGTGCAATACATCTTGAGGAGAGGGGAGAGGGGACACACAAAACCAGTCTTAGGAGTAAGGTGATGAGGTAACTGTGGTGAGAAGGCCTCACCCTGAGCAGTTCTACACAATCTGGAGAGGATTTGTTTGATTTTTGCACCAAGAGTTTCATCATCCCAGAGGCTTAGAAGCAATTGAGTGCTGTCTTCTCTCTCCAGCATGATCAGTGTTACACAGCTAGTTATCTTAAAACAAAACAATTAAGTGCTACTGGGCACTATCTTTACATCAAGTTATTTTCTTGGCAATAGGAAAAAAAAAATCATGTTGTCCACCTTGTAAATCAAGAACAACTCACCTTGGAGTAGGGATCCGGGAAATTGAACTCGTTTAAACAGTGCTCCCTGGTATCCAAGAGGCTTCTAACTGTTAAGGTACCATATGCACTTCAGAAAGGGAGAAGGGGAGAAGAGAGATCAAGCACTAAGACAGCTGAAAGGCATTTTCTCCTCTGTTTGCTACATAAATCCCAGCACATCACCCGAGCACTTAAAAATCTTTCCATGGCACATGCTGAACACTTGAAGTGGTAAATCTGCTATACAGTCGATTTAAATGCAGGGAGGGAGAGTGTTCAGAGCAAAGCCAGATACTTGAATTAACATGCTACCATTTTTAATAACCATTTGTAATAACCAATTTTCTTCTGAGAGATTTTTTTCTGTTAAATTCCAATGTGAGATTCCAAAGCTCTTTGCAGAGGAGCTGATGTCTGGCACATCCATTTGCTGTAGCCTTCAGCCTCCTTAGCTTTGTTTGCTTCACAGCCTCATTAGCTTTTAATTGGTTTTTAGTTGGCTTTTTCATTTGATCTGCTCAACAGAAGCAGCAAGTGCTGGAGGAGGGAAAAGAAAAGCCACTTACAAAGGTTGCTGCCTGAGTGTCTGGAGCTTATTCCAGTATTTCTGTCGGAACTTTTCAGCTCTCTCTGGTGCATCCAGGGAGTCTGGCTGGCTGGCTGCAGCACGCTTTGCCACCTGGGAGGGAAGGGAGGCAGGACTGAAGTTAGCACCCAGTTCTGTGTAATTTGCTCAAGCTCATTCTGAAAAAGAACCCCTGCCACCCTGCTGAGCACCTGCAGGCTCTGATCCCTCACAAACTGTCCCTTCCAGCTTTCCTCTATCCTTGGCCTTTGCCTTTTTGCCCTTGATTGGAGAGCCATGCTGTTTGCCAGCTCTTTAAAGCAAGTGCCATTTAAGAAGAAAAAATGCTTTGAAACCACCTTATAAAAACAAAAAAACCACCCTGAGAGAGGAATATTTCTGCCTTCAAAGGATCAAGCACTTCCTTAGGGCCTCTGTTAAGAGGGAAAGTGGAACTGCACTTGCACACATCAGCTGACACAGCAGAGTGTTCTGCAGGGAAACCATGTTGTGCTACAGCAGGTTTATTTGCTAAATATTTGCATCATTCATCCATATGACTGTTCTGAGACATTTACCCCATCCAGTGCCTCCTCAAAGCAGGTGAGCCAGTATTTTCTGGCCATGGCATCATCTGTGAGGTCAACAGTGTCTGGGATGTAGGTGGATGGGTCTTTCAGGAGGGGTAGGTTAACAAGTGGTCTCTCCAGCCTGTCCATTTCAAGCATGTCAAACTAGGTGAAAAATGAAGAGATTGGTTAGAACTTGGAAATTGATCCATAACAAATGAAACTAGTAGAAGGATTGGACTATTGGCAGTGGTATTTCAGTGATGACTGGGCTCATGCTCTTCTGTCCAGTTATACAGTTCTCTGCCCACAGGAAGGAAATAATCACTGCTTAAAGACAGTGACACATCAGATGGAAGTTTCTGAAGCACAGCTCTTCAGCTGTAGCCAAATCCAGTTACTTCAGAAGCAGGGTCAGAGATGAATATTCTGCCTGCTTTGGTGCAGGAGAGCAAGACAGAGCAGCAGCCACCATCTGTTTTTTATGAGGCATTACACCAAACCATCCCACAAGAGACAAAACAGCACACACACCACCACACACCATATTAGTCAATTCTTTTGGTGAGCAGGGTCCCAGGGGCAAGAAACAACTATTTTGAGAACAATTAGCTATTTCCAAGTCACCACTAGTAAGAGAAGTCCCAGAGTTCTAGAGAAGACAAGCACATACTGTACCACTCCTTGTTCTCTGCATGGGGTAAACATCAGGGGATGTGCTCATCAGACCAGAGCTGCCAGCATAATTCTCTCCCCAGCTATACTGGTTTGGATCTAGAAAAGAGAAAGACAGAGACACATAACCTGAAAATAAAACTGAACACACTCCCCTGAGTTGAGTTAGCATCCCTCCAGAGAGGCTGTTTCACTCCCATAGCCACCTTCCCTTGTTTTGATCAGTACACACACTTTTTTCTCCCCTCTAACTTCCAAAGAAATGTTTTAACCACTCAGTGAATTACTCTAAAGAGCTTCAAACTGAATGAGACCCAAGTAAAGTTCTAAAACCACTGGTATTCCACCCCCTCTACTTGCCATTAAGAGCTATACCCAGCTCACTGGTCACAAAGAGAATTTCTTATTCCCAAAGCCAGAATCATTATTAACAAATTATAATTACAAAAAAATCTCCCAGCACAATGTAAATGTCTTAAACACTAAAGTTACTTGTAGAATTCTTTTTGAGAAGTTTAATCAAGTTCAGATGCACAGTACATGCTGCAGAAGCAATGTCTTTAACTCCTCAGTAGCTGGTTCCTTGCCCATAGCTATAAAATGTGTATGAAAATAATTCCACATCCATGATTTGAAGATATTTGATATTTACTAAGTACTATTAACAACTTTGTTATCTGTTCCATGACAGCCAATATACTGAGTTGCTAATACATTAATAAGGAAAAAAAAAAAGAAATAAACATGGCAGAGTTTAACCAAAATACCCTAAACCCAAAGACTGCTGGACAGAAGTGTCTGTCTCATCTCATCAATGCCTTGTGAGGCTTTTCACTCTCAAATGAACACAGTTTTGAGATGCTGGTCTTCTTCAGTGCATTAATTGAATTCAGAAGCTGGCCTCTTAAAGAGGAAGAGAGCTGTCAGAAACCACAGCTCCCCAGTTGGATGTAGAGTTATGACTGCTCTTTGCAGAAATGGCAGAGAAGAGCCAAATCCTGCTGGCTTTTAAAAGGTGAGCAGGAAAAACAGTGAGAAATTGAGATGTCCCTGCCAAAATATACAAAAGCAAAGGCCAGCATCTGTGTTTGTTAGTGCCAAATGTGTTTATGTAGGCAACAACTTACATGCAGCCTCTCAAGAGAAACTTGGACAGTACACTGACATTTCAGAACACAGCATATACAGAACATAGCAGGGCTGTACTTACTGTCTTGTTCAGCTCCTTTTAAAAATGCCCCAATGGCTCCCAGGTAGCCTTCATGTCTCAGGAACAATGCCTGAACCTCTCCCTGCCACAATATGAAACATTGCAATTGGATGGTCCCTGAGGGCTAGGATGTACTTCTTTGTCACTAGTTTACACTTTAAATTTAATAGAAACAACTAGAAGATGGTCACAGTCATTTGTGCTACATTCTAAGACATTCAGTAACTTAATGGTGCTTCTGAAAGAGCTTCAGGAGGAACTGCTTACACATATCATCCCACAGTTACTAAACAGCTGGGGAAAAACCAAAGCCATGCAGAGTGGGGTGTATTCTAAACCTGCACACCCCTAGAGGCAGAGGGCAGCCAGGGCCTGCACTAGGAAGGACCACTGCATCATCCCATGAATATTCAACTCCTCTTGCTTCAACAGGCTGAAAATAGAAGGTTATCTGATTTCTAGGTCAGAAGTGGGCACCAGTGGGCACCCACCACTGGCAGTATTTCAGTACACTGCTGTTCAACACTCAACAACATCCAGACACCCTGGAGCTCACCCCTAGGCCAGCACTTCCCCCATCAAACCAGTTGAATTGTTCAGATACTACATGAATGCCAGGGGCAGAGGAACACCCTCCATCCTGCCAGAGGGTCTCTCAGCTTTCCTAGGCAGGGCTGGGTGGGATGGGGCTTTCTCCAAAGGCCCATCTGCAGAGCTTCTATCACTACAGGGAAAGATCAGCTACAGTTCAGCTGAGATTTCCACTGGAATCACTGACAAGGTTTCTCTGACAAGAGCTGCAGGTTTGCAGTAGTTTTCTTGAAACCCAACAAAGTTTTACAAAAAGGGAACACAGTAGTGAAAGTAAGGAGCAAACAGGAATCTCCTTCCTGAAGCAGTGAGATGGAAAAAACGATTGTGTCTTTCTCCTAGAAAACTGCCAAAATTCAGGGACTAATCTACTGGTAACAGCCATTAACTGAGCTGTTGGATTTGAGCCTTTTCTAGTGAAAAATCTTCACTGTTTTCCACAGCTAAAACCTGCAAAGAGCTACAGCTTCGTTGGGTTTTGGGTTGGTTTGGTTTAGTTTTTGTTTGAAAACCAAACAATTAAGCCCCCCCCTTATTGCCACTCACTGCTAACTCACAGAGCAATCCCACACTGCACAGCCTAGGGGGTGAAAAGAAATAGATGGAGTCAGCAAGAGGAATTGAATAACAGTAGCAGCTATCTAAGAAATAGGGAACACCCTTGTCAGCTACAAGACAGACTGTCAATCAGAAAATAGTAATTAAGAGAGAGGGGGAGGGAAGGAGGAAAGGAGAGAAAGGCCAGACAGAACTCCCAGGCATTTCACAGTGATTTTACCCCTCCCACACCAGATCTTTACAGACCTGCCTCACCTACCTAACCCACAGCCCTCTAACTCTGCTTCATTTATTAACTAACTGCATAATAGTTCTAGAGAAGCCTAGAAAGGTAACTAAACACGTGCCTCTGCTCTGAGGAAGATCCCTGTTTCCATTACCTTGGAGAAGAAGTTGATGCTGTAGGTTATTGTGCGCATGGTGACAGGATGACCCCGGATGAAGAATCCTCCAAAGTAGATTTTATCTAGCTGATGGAGCTTGGCATACAGGCAGGCAAGCTGGCCAATGTCATTGCTGATCATATGGAGCAGACTTTTTGCCATATCTTCTTTGGAAAACTCTTAAAGGAAAGAAACAGTGCAGCAGATTAACCACAGCTAAGAGCGTTCAAAGGGACTGGGCTTTCCTAACAGCCTAAAAGTGGAGCTTGGCAAGTCTGTGTGTGCAGAAGAAAGGTGTTCCTGCCAAAAAGCTTCTCTAAAGTGAGTGCTTCAGACACCAAGGGGTGTGTATTTGACTGAAGATAGCATGAAAAGGCTTGAAAGGCCAACAGCAAATGACAAGAACTCTTTCCCTGGTAACCACAGCTGGTGGTTCACCCATCCACCTTGACCTGAGATGCACTGCAAACAACTTATTGCTGCAAACAAACCTGCAAATTATGGTCTAGCATTGCCATGGGTCCTCTTCTGGACCAAGAAAGCCACAGACATTTCCCCCAGGAATGGCCTGACACTGCTTTTGTCATTTGCCTGGACCCAGGCAGCCCCAAACTGGCAGAGTGCCTGCTGTGAGCCAGAGAATAGAGAGTATTTTTAATTGATAAAACATTGTGCAGGCAAAGCACATGAGGTAAGATCATGAAAAGGACTGGTGGTTCTTTTCCAGCTCTGCTGTCACACCACATCAGGTTCCCAAGGGCCAGAGGAGGTGGCTGCATTTCTTCTCCTGGTGAGTTTCAGGCAACCCCAGGGAACTGGAGGCACCCCAGCTGTGCTGCAGGTCCCCCCTCAGCCCAGCATCTGCAGCACAGGGAACTGGATAAGGCAAGGCATGTTTGTGCTGTTGAAGCTGGCAGCTATTTCCCATCCATCTCAGAGTTCCCAGCAAGCCAGCACAAGCAGCAAATCCATGCTGGCAGGCAATGGGAAGCATTAAGTGTATGGCAAAGCCTGGGAAGTGTGGTGTGGAGCAATACCTTTATCTGCTGTGGTAGATTTCCCAAAGCTGCTGGCTATCAGGTTTCCACTCAGCCCCAGGGTCTGGTAGGCACCTCCATACACATCTTTCACCAGCATGTCTACATTTGTGTGCTGTCCCTTGGAAGCCAGCTGCAGCAATTCATCAAATTTCTGAGGATGAGAAGCAGAGTTACTCCAGCTTTCCTGGACAGCCAGAGAACCTTGCCCATAAACTCAGAGTGCTGCAGCATCTCTACTGGCAAGAAGCAGAAGGGTTTCACTTGTCTTAGAATCAACCCTGCCAGTAAAAAATACATTATTTCTAATTACAAGAACTTAGGTTGGAGGAGTTAAAGGTGGAGCTCCTTTAATGATGAAAAGCACAACCATTCTTATCAGTTACCTGCAAATAACTTGTTGAATTTCCCCTAAAAACCCAAGATGGATCAGCACATATAAACCAGCCAGAAGCCTCGTGCACCTCTCTTACCTTGGAATGAAGTCAGAAACCTCAGAGCAAACAGAACTATGTCTTCTTGAAGTGCAAGAAAACAAAAATGTTTCCAATCCAAAACAGTAAGCCTGCCTTCACTGGTGCAGAAATGCATCAGTGTCCCTGAAATTCCACTTGCACACAACCTGCAGTGCCCCAGTGCTTAATTCATAACTCTGCTAGCACTAATTTATTCTGTTTGAAAACCAGAGAGAATTAAGAGCAGACCCTGTCATGTTCTAACATTTCTTTTTTAAGAGCATCAAACAAGCTACTGCAAGCAGGGGTCTTCCCTTTGACATTTTCTTACTCAGAGCCAAGTGTAACTCTAGCTTTTTCTGTGCTGCTGACATTTAGGGCCACCTCTTTGGAGACAGGAAAAAAAGCAGCATGATTTAAGAGCTGAGTTAGGCAGAGAAACACTAAATCAGGCCTTATTTTGGCAGCTCACCAACCTGGGATTTAAGTACCACGCTCTCCAGACAGAACATGTAACAAAGAGTTAAATTTAAATTCCCCCTCCCTGCTCCCAGGCACTCTGCAGTAACTGGGCACACTCTGCTTTGCTTCTGCAGATGATACTGCAGGAGCTAGGCAGGTATTCCATGCTAAGGAGTACAGAAAATTAACAGGACACTTTGAGGAGACTTTCTCTGCATTACAGACACTATTTGTCCTTGGTGACAAACTCCTCAGTCCCAGCCAGGACTGGGTTTTAGCCAGCAGTGAGCATCTTACCACTTTTGTCCCTGTTTTCTGCTAGTATCTCTTTGCATTTAAAACTTTTATGCAGCAGAAGTGTGGAAAATGTGAAAACAAGGACTCAGCTTTGTTATCTAAGAGTCCAGGAGCACAAGCACCTAAGGAGAGTATGATAGTTCTCCTGAGAACTGCCTGTTCTGTTTCTGCACTTCTTTGAATCAAAGGTAAAACCCAAGAGACATGATTTGTCACCTTCCAGTACATTCATGTTGGACTTCTGGTTTCCCATACAAACATCACTTAATAGTTTCTCCCTATTTTTTGTTTTCAGGAGGTTGCCATTCCAACATTTCAAGCTTCCTCAACATCTCATTTAATCCCATGTCCCTTAAAACTGACATTTCCATACCTTTGTTTTTGTGAGCAGTGCTCCAAGACCCCAGAAGGTTCCACCTCCAATTGAGCTCCCTCCAATCCATTCAAATTTGTCTTCTGTTTCTACCTGGCAATACAAGAAAGCAGATTTGTCTAGAAAGTCCTGTAATAATGATAAACACACAGCTAAATATGACAGCATGTGGGATTTCTAAACAGTGGAGAAGTGTAGGTGGAACTATTTAAATGTGCCAATATCAGGAGAGAAGTTCTCCAGAGGTGCATGTTCCCCACACTTGCACCACAAACAGTTTCTGAAATTTTTAGTATTTAATTCTTGGCCAATAATTCTAAATATAGACATAACATTTGGTTCCCTTAAGAGTGTACCAGAATAAATAAGTATTAAATATCACTCTGATCTGACAGTCTCCAGCAGTTAAAGTAACAATTTCCCTGATCAGCAAATTAAATGTGATTAAAAAGAAAACTAGGAATAGAAAAGCACTCATAACTTCCTAAGAAATGGAAAAAAAGAATAGTCAGTATTTTCCTCCAAAGCTTTGTATTAAGCAAGAAGAGAAATCTAAACCAGTGAGATGTTTCAGATCACCTGTATTAAATTCCACAGTAAGACATTCTAGCCACAACTCACCTTGACTATAGACACCCCAGAGCCAATATTGACCAGCAGGTAGGGGAAGATGTTTGGGTGGTTCATCTGAAATCTGAATTCTGTGTCTGAATCTTTCTGGTAGGCAAACACCTCATGGGGTATGTTCCTTAGCACAAAGTTGCATCCTTTAATTAGGCAGGTCATTACATCTTCTTTATCTACTCTGAGGGGAAAGGGGAAAAAAAACACAACACCTTACATCAATTCCACAGTGTTGCTAATAAGCAAATGTATTTATAGAGCCTTTAAAGACTTATTTTTAAAATATTAATTATTATAATTATATATTGTTTATAAAATATTAAATTATATACATTATATAAATATTTATAATTTTATATATTATAAAATTAGCTGGAAATTAACCCAATGAAACCATTTCTGCTGCTCTTCCCCTTCTTTCTCAAAGGCCCCTCAACATTCCAGTGCTTGGGGAACATCAGTGAGTTGGATGGGATGAGGCAGTGAACACTACTGACTTCTGGGAACTTCTCTCAGGTACTGTTCCTGACTTGAATATGTTCAGTTTCTGACATGAAAGGTCATAAGCCTTGTTGATAAGACAGAAAGAGCAGAAATACAGATCTCAGTGTCTACAGGCTGCTTTATGGTTGTCAGAATGGAGAAGGTGCTGCTCTGGGGGCACCACAGATGCCAGGACCAAGTCAAAGCCAAAGAAACACAAACCAGGTGCACCACATGAGAACAGGGTGGGAACTGCCACCTTGTCTGGATTCATTGGTCCTTAGTAACAGCCAATGAGGTACCAATGGAGATGGTTTGAAAGCCAGTTAACAGATCCTACCTAGCAGAGGGAGAAAGCAGTAGAAGAGCAGATGAATACAGTGGAACTCTAGGCTGGGCTGCAGTTACAGCAGGAGGTGTGCCTTGAAGTTCTCCTCAGCAGCATCAGGTAATGCTTTATATTGGTGTCAGTTAATTTTATGTTTAGACCTACAGCAGCTTTTTAGTGTGTAGTGGTGGATAAAGATGTTTGAGGGTGATTTGATGGGTCTGTAAATTGAGGAGACTGCCCTTTAGTCTCCTGCATGGTTGTATTTCTGCATGAAGTTTAGTTTGGAGCTATGCAGTAAGTTCTTGGATCATGTTATTTGCTTCTGAGGATGCACAGAAAAATGGTAGAAGCTTTTGGAACTCTCCCTTGAGAACCTGGGCAACTATAGAGATTAGGTGCATCTGGTGGAGGTGGAAAGTGTTTGCCAGGAGTATTTTGGTTTGTAATAATGAAGTTGTTTTGTGGATTTCACCCTTTAAGTGGAAAGGCTGATGCACTTAACCTTATCTCTTCACAGCTACTGAGCAAAGATTTTAATGGGATTAAAATTCTTGTAGTATTGAATTTAGTAACTCCTTACTACTTTATTTCAAATATGACTCATTTGATTTAGCACATCCCTGACATGCTGTTAGTTGAGAGGTGAAAAGTTATCCTAATCATGATAGAAATTAACTCATGTGTGAGATCCATATGGGAAAAAGCTCTCCTCACTTTCCTGTCTCTGCTGAACACTGCTCCTGCCTGCTGGCTCTGGTTCTGCTGCTCTGAGATACCATTATCTCTCACTAACAAGTCAGCCCAGTTCCACTCCTTCACTCTTGCAGCTCAGGTGGCTTTAGGGGGCAGATGGGCAAAGTGGGAAGGCAGCCTCTACTAAAAGTCTCTTCAGAGAGACACTCTTATAACTAGGTTTAAACAGTTCCACTTACTTCAACCCCAGTTTCTTCTCAATAAGATCTTTGAATTTATAGGCACCACCACCTGTAGCTTTGATGACTTTTGTCTCTGTGTTGACAAGATGGTCCTTGATGAAATCTAGGCAGGTTTCAATGTAAGTATTTTCAAATTTAATGAAGTGAAGTCGAGCTGTGATCTCTTCCTGAACTGATATTTCATACAAAGGTTCATTTTCTATGTCCTGTAAAAAGAGATAAGATTATTATATATTATCATTCAAAATCCTTCCTTGAGAAACAAGATTCTAACTAAAGTACTGAAGGTCAATACCTGTGCTTCCTTTGCCTTCAAACTATGTTAATGCTACTAAAAACTTCCCATCCCAAGCTGCTTTCAAAGGAGAATGTAGTTTCAACAGCTCTTAATTCTCTTCAAACTGAAAATATAATCCTCCCATGCTTTAGATATGCATGAAATATCTCTGAGAAGAGTTAGGGGAGTAGCTCATGGGAGCTTGTTTGTTTTCCAAGAGATGTACCATATTTTTCTGTCTAGGAAATAACTATTTCCAACCCTAGCTGGTGATACAAGCACTTCCAAAAAGGCAAGGAATGGAACTGAGTTTGCCTGTGCCTGAGCTGCACAGCTCTGCAATCAGTCTCAGTGAAGAGAACAAGTCTGATGTGTCATGTGACTTTAGATCTAGAGCTATATTCAGCTTGTGAAGCAAAATTAATTGCCAAACCCATTCTAAGGGCTAATTTTCCCTGGAATATAGCAAAGAGTTGTCACCAGGAGCCCTCCACTCAGCTGCAGCACAAATGCTTAGGGATGCTGTGTCAGTAAATACTAGAATGTCTGTTTATGTTAAACACTTCTGTTGTGACAACTGACTTCAGAGTAACAGACATTACAGGAGGTCATAAGAAAGTTCTAGATGAAGTTTCATGTAGAAAAGTTACTAGAGAAGTCCCAGATGAAATTGCTATTTGACTGTGAGAAGCCAGTCCAGCAGTTCACTCCATCACATGTTACTGAGTGAGCCAATTCTCACCTTTCCAGAATGATCAAAGGATCTCACTCTGGCCACTTTGTGCTGCACAGTTGAATAATAAGCCAACTTGGTTAATGAGCCACCTGTTAATGAAAAGAGAAGTTAGGATTAATGCCTCCCCTTAGAACAAATCTGTAACTGATGTTTGTATATATAAAACCAAAGAGTTATGGGGTTTTAAGATCTCCTCATCTGAAGCTAGATATGATTACACTAAACTCATACTGTAGTGAGCCAAGGAACCCCTGCCCATTTGCTGTGGCTAACTCCAAGTGCACCACTGGTGGCAAAAGCTTCCCAAGTTGAAGCTTCATCACCTCCCTACTTGTGCTCTCTTTGCATCTGACCTGCAAAACTGAATTTCTGAAGTCAGACTGAACAGCTTCAGTAACTGATTGTCCTTAAGACAAAGCAGTACCTGATTAAGACAATATGTTCATCAGGTGGATATTTGAGCTTGGAAGCAGGAGGCTGTTTTTGTTACAAGCTTTTAATTTCTGTGCCCCTCCCCTGCTTCAGAAAGGGGAAAAACCACTCCTGAGTATCAGGATCAGATTAAGCTATCAGTTTGTTTCATAAACCTCTAAGCTGCTTTGGCTGTTGGAGGAAACCCCTTAAATTTAACTCAGCATGGAGAGTCCCTTGGGCTGCAGCCCACAGTCCCCCTGAGCTGTAGAGAAAGTCAGTTCTAACTTTGCATCCATACCCTGGAACAGGGCACAAGGCTGTTGGGCACCTGGGCACATCAATTGATGCTGCCCCAGCCTTGGCCCTTGCTGAAAGGGGCAACCCCCCAAATCTTTGGCAGGCTGATCATGCATCTCAAAGAACTCACTGTATACAAGATGAGAAGTAACTGACCAGCCCCAGGGTTACAATTAAAATCCCAGTAAGGAAAAACTTGGCAATGCTGGATCATAACAATGGTTCAATTTAGTGGCCCTACACTCTGGTGCTTTATGAGCACGTGTAATCAAGAAATGCAGTGTGGGCAAGTGACAAATAATCAGCTAGTGCTGATAGCTTTGCTTTTGTAATGCTGCTCCCATCTGTGGCACTCCAAGAAACAGGAAAATTTTTGCAGCCTGCAGCTTTCTCCAGCAAAATTGAAGTGAGGTCAGCTGAGTGAGCACTGACAGATGCTTAGTGTAACAAAAGCAACACAGCTTTCCGGACCTCAGAGCTTGTCTCAGGGGGCTGGCCAGTGCTTTGAAGTTTTTGGTAACAAAACAAACTCTGTTCTGGTAGCTCATTGCTTAAAGGTGAGGTTTTTCTTAGCTTTTTATAGAAAAAAAAAACCAAAGTCAGTAGTTCTGTGCTGTGAGGAACAGCTTCCTTCCAAAGCTCTGAGCAGAGGAATTGTGAAGCCTGTGTTGGAATGGCATCCTGCTTGTGCAACACTGATACACAGATGCTTCAGCAATTAATTTATCACCAGATAAATGGTATGTAAAGCTATGCTTTATACATTATCCTCTCCTCTCCCAGCTTTTAAAGACTTAAATCCATTCAGAACAGCAGCTGAGACATGTAACTAGGCTTTATAACTAATCCCACAACTCTAATTCCTGTCTGACCCACCGAAAGTACCAATTCCAGCTGTTATTTTAACAGACATGAAAACAGTAGTTTTTTGGAGGAGTTAAGCAGACTGATGACACAAAGTTGTGTGTTATACTGCACATATTCTTCCCATTACACAGCAGGTCTCACCACCCAGAGCAGTGTGGCCCAGAGGGCTAACAGAGCTTTGCACCAGTGCTGTGGCTGAAAAACACTTCTTTTTTTTTTCTGGCTTTCCCTCTAAATAGTTCCACTGACCTAGTAAGTGCCAAACAGACGCCACACATGTGAACTGGCATTTCTGGTTTTGCAGATCGTGATGGAATGACTGCTAATCCTTGCAGAGGTGAAGCTGCTGTTGACAGGCTCAGTTCAGCTGTGTCCTGGCATGGCCCCCACAGCTCCCTGCTGCTGTGTTCTCAGCCTTGCAGCAGGGCAGGAGGAAAGAGCTTCGAGTTGTGCCAGGGGAGGTTTAGGTTGGTTGGTAGTAAAAATAATTCTTCCCTTGCAAGGGTTGCCCAGGGCAGGGGTGATCCCTGGAGGGGTTTCCAAGCCCTGGATCCGTGGTGCTGAGGGACAGGGGTCAGTGGTGCCCTGGCAGTGCTGGGGGAGAGGTTGGACTTGGTGATGTTGGAGTTTTTTTTCCTATCTAAACAATTCTCTGGCGCGGGGTGTTCTGGGGGTGCAGCAAGAGCAGCCAGCAATAGGGTGCCAGGCCCCCAGTCCCCCGCAAACCAGGGCGGGCGGCCCGGCAGCTCCCGCGGGCCGCGGCGGGAACACGGAGGAGGCCGCGCAGTGCCCAGGGACGACGGCCGGTGGCCGCGGGGGGGTGGGATATATGTACAGCGCTGCCCTGTCACACCAGGGCCTAGAGCCACCGACCCCCGTGCGCCGTCCTCTCCCCGGAGCTGGCTGCGCAGTCCCGGGGAGGCGCTGCCGCCACCCCAAGGCCCCGCCGCGGGCCCCCTTCGGGCGGGACGAGCCCGCGGGGGTCTCCCCTCCCCGCTCCTCCGCCAAGGGCAGCCGCTGGCCGTCCCTAGCCGAGCTGTCCCGCGACCCGTTAGCGGGCCCGCTGGGGTTTGTAGTGCCGCCGCCCGGGGCCGCCGGGCCGCCGCCGAACCCCGGGACTCGCGGTACCGCCGCCCCCCGCGCCGCCCGCCCCGCCCCGGTGCCCGCCGGGAGTTGTAGTGCGGGAGCGGCGCCGCGCACCAGCCCGGCCGCCTCAGGGGACTACGCTTCCCAGCGTGCCCCGCGGCCGGCCAAGCCCCGGCCAGTCCCCTCAGCGGGCGAGAGCCACCGCCCGTACCGCGGCCATCGTCCCCCTCCCCGCCCGCCGGCCCCCTCCCTTTCTCCCCACCCCCGGTTTCCCCCGCGCCGTTCCCGCCCGCTTACCGATGTCTATGGCGAAGCGTTTGGCGTTCTCCAGGTTGCGGAAGATTTCGTCTGGCGGGAGAGTGATGCTCTTGTCCAAACTGCCGTGACCGGCGCTACCTCGCCCGCCCCGCTCCGCCATTTTGAACGCGACCCACTCCTCGCCCGGCCTCATCAGCATGCAAATGTATGCGCATACATATGCATACTAATGAGTGCGAGCGCATAGATTATGCTAATGATTCAGGAGCCGCCGCGCGCACGCGCAGGGCGCACCCGAGGCGCACAGCCCAGAAATGGGGGGGCGGGGGGGGAACGGGGAACCGGGTCACCCGCGGCCCTGGGGCGGTCACACCCCCTACCCCTCACCACAGATACCCCCTACCCCTCACCACTGACGCCCCCCAGCCATGGGCAGAGCCGCTGGGGTCCGGCAGAGGCAGCGGAGAAGCAGCGTCCAGGTCCCCGCTGTGAGGCTCGGAGGGCAGCGCGTTCCCGCCACCCCCTCACGGGCTCTGTCCCGCCCAGCCCGGGCTGGGGACGCTGCTGCCTCCGCCACACGCAGCCCAGCTGCCCTTCAGGCAAAAAAAAACCCGCATTTCAGGCTGTTTTGGGACGTGCCACGGGATATGTGGCACGAAGTGCCTTGGCAAACTTGGTCTGGTCATCCAAAGCGTGTCGGGGAGTCAGGACATTTTTCCTCAGCTCACCCTTGCTGACAAGTGTCGAAATTTCCCAAGGAGTTGGTGGTTGGGCACTTTTCTGTTTTTGCCTCATGTGGGGTTTGTTATTTCAGAGCTGTGTGTGCTCTGCTGTGGAAAGGGGTCCCACTGGACACAATTAAATACCAGTCTTGAATGTCTTTGCTTTTACTGAAATCTTTGTCTCGTGCCCTTTTAACCCCGAGGACCACAAGGAAATCACCTATGCAAACTACTCAAGAAAGAACAACTCACTGGCTTTGTTAACTAGGTTTTTATTTATTTTCGTTTCTGCAAATTCTGAATTTCAAGGTAATTTCTGGCACAGGTCATACAGGTGGTGCAGCTCACACATAACATGTCATAGCATCCTCCAAGGACAGTAAAGAATTCACATTCTCCCCCGGTGCTAGGGTACCAAAGAGTAAATATAATTTCTACAGCTGCCTTTCATGAAAGGCTTCCCTAAACCTTGCAAAATCGACCACACGGCCGTAACTCTCTTTCCTATAAGGATATAAAAATGATCTTTTGCCTTTATAAAAGACAGACGCATCCTGAACCTCACAAACAGCACTGTGTGTGTGAGCAAGACATCCTGAGGAATTTCCTCTACACAGTCTGGGTTATGGTTTGACCATTTTCACAGCAGTCTAAGCCCCCGGGACACCCGGGTTTTCTGAGCAGCTGGAGGCACCCGGGGCCCCGCGGCCGCAGGTCTTGGGAGTCTTGATCTGGGCAGGTGGGAGGAAAGGGCTCCTCCTGAAAACACTGGCCTGGGCATCTTAGAAGTCACTGCTTTCTCAACGGGTGTACACGGACAACAACCTCACTAAGGTTAAGAACAGTCGGTGTTCCTCTCAGAACTCCTCTGGCCCTCCCTGCGGGAGGGTTATTACATCTCGCATTCTTTTAGAATCACTTTCTCTCCACGTGGTGGGGTCATTTCAGTCCTTCTGGAAGAAGGGAAGCAAACATCCAAGCATAGTAATGCTCTGCAAAAGGAAGACATTCTTCCTTACTCGTGAGAGGAGTTGGGGGGGACTTGTGTAGCAAGTCACGGTCTCCTCTGGCGTGCGAGCGCGTCCGGGAACCACAGAGCCGAACTCTTGGCCTACCAAGGCCTCCAGAGGCTGCAGGAGGGTTTGAGTGCAGCTTCTTTTGCCGAGGGCTGGTGGGTGGACACGGGTGCAGAAGAAGAACCCCCAGAGTCTTTAGGTGCTGCCTGTGACCTCTGGAAATGGCAGATCAGCTTCATGCGGGTTTCTGTGCTGGCTGAATGGAGGGACAGGAATTGCAGCGCTTCCTTGAGGCACCAGGCGTAGCCTTCGCAGTAATCCTGCTGCTGGCTCTTGGCACAGGCTGCGAAAGCTGCGAGGGCAGAAAGGAGAGGAGTGTTACCCCAGGAGGCTCTTGGGTTGAGCGAGAACAACTGGCAGTTCTGTTCTCAGGCAGAGCGTGGGAGGCACTCACCTCGGCTGTACTTGAGGTAGCTGACGGTCATCTCCAGGATATCGGCTTTCTCCAGCTTGGAGCTGGGCTGGTGTCTCTGAAACTCCTTCTCCAGCAGCAGCTTCAGCTGCTCGATGCTGCTGTTAATCCGATCGCGACGCAGCTTCTCCACGATGGGTTTCCTGAGCTGTAACAGAAAGCAGGAGGACAGTTAGTGACGAGCCTCTGCATAACCTGCTGCTGAAGGGGTTTGCCTCTTCTCAGCTCCGTGCCCTCCGGTCCCACAGACAGCAGATACTTACTCTGTTCTTCTCTTTGGGTGTGAGGATTTCCAGGGAGAGGCTGCTGGGTGCCATTATCCCGAGTGCTGGTTCAGCTCAGGGCTCGCTGGTCACGGGTGCAGAAGGGAGCCGGGAGCTGCTCTATTTATACACAGAGGCTGCATACAAATGTCTGGGTCCTGAGCGACTTGGAGTTTCCCACAGTCGATAGCCAATCCATGCGTGCCCCGGGACAATAGAGACAGCATCCATTACAGCATGGCAAATTGACTGTGAATTGCCTGGGGATAATACCCTGCTCCCAAAGGAGCAGGTGGACTGGGGAGTGTGTGACACAAAGGGCTTGGCATTGCAGAGCTGGGGTAGGAACGTGGGAAAGCGTTTGCTGTCATTATAATCAAACTTCTGCCTGATGTTGGGAATGTCAACATCTCAATGTGCTGCCTTTTCCCAGGCTGTGGTGAAATTAAGTACAGAAGACTGATCCCAGGAAGAGATAATGCTCTGTGCCCATGACCAGAGGAGAGGTTGAAAAGGAAAAGATGCAGAATTAGAGGGACTAAACCCTTTCATTGACATTAAACCGTGCTTAGATGAATACAGTACCAGGTAATTTTTGGGCAACTAGAGACTAAGATCAAGGGAAAAGCTTTAAAACAATTTGAGCTGAGCAGTTAGCTTGAAATATTTTCCTCTCCATTATTTAAATGCTTGAAGTCCCTCTATGAGTTATATTCTGAGCTCTTCCTTGCTTTTGTTTGGGTAATCTGGGCTTTCCTACAGCAGCTTGTGACATGTCATGATTATGATACCCTTCCCAAACATGTCCTATTTAATTTCATGCCACTTCGTAAATGCCTTGTGGCTCTCTTGGTCCAGAGTCTCCACATAAGACACCTAAATATAATTTTCTCTTTACAGACAGCTGAGGTGCAGTCAGAAGTAAGTTTTTGTCTCTTACTTGTATTATCCCACTTGCAGAATCTAAGTACAAGTGCTGGGATGCCCTGTGACTCTGATTTTGGCCTTTCTCAGTATTCGAGCTGTGTTTATTGCAATGAACACAGGCAGTGGAGTGGAAAGGACTAGACAGGACCTGGGATTAAAGCTAGCTCTTTGAGGTTGGGTTGGGTTTTTTTTAGGCTATTGCAGGCCCCAGGCACAAGCCAATGCAGAGCCAGTCACACTTAAGGTCTGTCAGGCTTGTGAGGCCTCGTATTGACAAATTCCCAGTTATGCTTTATGGAACATCTGTTCCAGCTGCAGTATGTGGAGCTCTGTGAGTTAAAGTTGTTCGTGGGCATAGTTTTGTTTTCCTTAATGCATGTTCCATGGTCAGAGGTCAGCACAAGGAGTAAACTGAGGCTGTTGCCTGAAGGCTGGCAGGTTGATGTTAGTTCTTGAATGCCTGTTTCTTACTGCTACAGTAATGAAAACTCCACCTATTTTCTATGTCTGCCTTTCAGAAGCAGAAAGAAACTTCTTATTTCACTGCCAGCTTCAGTCAGCCTGTTTCACCTGCCCTCAGCATCCCTTCCTATAGGCCAGGGCCAAACCTGCATGTTCAGGTCCATAGGGAGCAACCAGAGTGTTCCAGCACACAGGGGGTGTGGTGTGGAAGGACATGATCCTGCAAAGGATGTTCCTGTAGCTACTCACTAATGTGGAGCTTACAAAGCCTCTTCTAACTTCATGGCTTCTCCTGGCTGTGATTTTCCTAGGTCAACCAACCACCCTCCTCCCTGCCCAGCCCAAAGACCTTTAACATTTAGCTGGGTCACACAGGTTGTCAGAAACCTGTTGCTGAACAGGGAATGAGTCCTATTGACAATCAGTTCCCTGAACTGTGTTGTCAGTTTGTAATCAGCAGTATCACTGGCAGTCAGGGCAGTCCCTGGCTGTGTGTGCCTGTGCCATTACTGGTGCTTGAAGCTCAGCACAGGGGTCAACATGTGGTGAGGGGACAGCAGGTCCTGCCACGCACTGGGGGGAAGAATGTGTGTGCAGCAGCAGCAGCAGTGGGCACCAGGAGCTGGAGGGGGGGTGGGGGGAGATTCGACCTCATTTTCTATTCTGGAAATATGAAATGAGTGGGTTTCAATAATGCCACCCTAGCCCCAGCACAATGCCCCTGCGCTCCAGAGGGCTAAACCAACTCCCACTGATTAAAGCATTATCCCTTCCTTTAAGAGCTGGGCAGATGGTGCAGCAGGCGTTAGCTTTCTTCTCAGGACCCTCAGAGGCACACTTCTTTTGTCACCAGTTTAACACGGTGAAAGGGGCAATGTGGGAAATCCTGGGAGCTGTGGCCTCGCACCATCTGATGTGAATGGTGAACCAGGCGCGCAGCGAACGCCCGCCCTCTGGGCCCAGCTCCCCCCCCTGCCCTGCTTAAAGCCAGCAAACCTTCCATCCCCCTGGCCTGCTTCACCTACCCCCTGTGTAAAACAGCCTCCCTCTGGTTGATTATTAAGGCCTGAACACTTGATGGTGACAGTATTTCCCAAGTGATGCTTCAGAATAGTTGTCTGGGGGTCCCTGAAACGCATTGGTTCTGGGCTGAGGGTGGTACGTGCAGCAAGGAAAGGAATCCTCTGCTGAAGGCAACCCAATTGTTCTTTGTTAAAAACCTGGGAATTAAATAATAGTAATAAAAAAACAGCTGTTAGTGCAATAGTCTGTCCCACTGAAAGGTGTCTGTGATCCAAATCCTTGTCCCTGTACTTCACAGCCATGGGAGGAGCTTGTGCCTCTCTGGCGGTCGCTGTGGAGCCAGGGTGATAGATTGCTTGGCTGAGGCTGAGTGCTTCTCTGCTTTTGGAAAGAAGGATTAAAAGAAACAAACCTCCCCAAATTGCCCAACGTGCAGGGTTGGGTAAACGGTGTGACACAGGGTTACCCTTCCTTGGAGCCTGCTGTGAAAGCTGGGCCAGCTCCAGTGAGGTGAGGGCCATGCTGTAGACAGGGCTGTGCTCCCTCAGGGCTTCATTTCTCTGCAGATCACATGGCAGTCGAGGGCTGCATCCTGAAGATGAAGGCTTTGGGATCACATGTGAAACTGGGGGTGTCCACTCACACCTGGAACTGGGGTAAAACCTGCAGCCATTGGCAGTGGCTGTGCTTGCAGACCTCACATGTTGGGCAGGACTCCTGGCTTTTCCAAAGGCAAAACCCCCCGTGTGACCCATCTCCCAGGTGTGGATCTCGCCACATCCTGAGCTGTGGTGTGCAGTCTGTGTACCACACATTGCTGTGAGTTGAGGAACAGCCCCAGAGGATCCAGCCATCCCCAAGATTATTCTCAGATGGCTTGTGTCCATTATAGTCCATAAATCAAAGCTGCTGGAGGCCCACCAGCCTAGGAAACGGGGACTGGGCCACGGAGCTTTCTGGTCTGTAGGTGGTGATGCCAGCCCAGGACCAGACTTTACTACACATGCTGTTTCCACAGGAGCTGCTGCTGCTTGGAATACCAGTTGGCAGCTTGCTTAGCCCATCTGACACTTGGCTTTTCATGGAGGGGAACCCAGTGTGTTGTGATGTAGCAACAGGTCTGGAGGATCTGGACTATCAGGAAAGAGTAAACCAGAGTCTCATGGTCTGTGTTGCCCAGATTTAAATGCAGTGGTCCTGTACATCTGTGGCTGTATTTGTAGGACACAGCTTGATGGTTTAAAGCTTTCTGTGCTGTATCACTCCTAGAGCATTTTTAATTTAGACCATTTCCTATACTCCTGTCAGCCTGTCCCCCAAATATTATCGATGGCATTTTTAAGGCAATAATTACAATTTTTTTTTTACATTTTTTTTTCTCTCTACCTTCCCTAAACGGTCGAAAATTTTTCTGACAACCCCTCTCAAGACACCTATTTAGTGTCAAAGAGCATTACGTTCCCAAGTTTTCAAAGGGCTCTCGCATAATACGGATCGATCCGTGTGCTCCTTGGGAAAATAGCTCTCCAGATGGTCTATCGGGGCAGGAATTGCCGGGGAGCACAAAGCGGGGCCGAGCGGCGTCACTAATGCGGGCTGTTGGGAGGCACGCTTCCTTTGTGGGCCCTTTCAATGCCATAAATGGGGAAGAAAGTGTGGGAAACTCTGAGAAACTCAGGCCCACACTCTGAGGTTAATAGGGGCTTTGTCAGAGGAGTATTCCCGGGCTGTGGGATCAGCATAATAAACAACATCTTCCCGAGGGGTGGGAATGTGTTGGAGCAGGGGAGAGTCGCCCCCAGGGGGGGGACGGAGGAGCGGATGAGGAGCTTTGTGCTCGATTATTAGAAGTGATAATAATTAATAACTTGTAAATGGAACCTCTGCTGTGCTGAGACTGGTGAAACCAGAGCTCTGGCTTTTATCTCTCGAGGAACTGGTAAAGCCCAGAGGGGCAAGTCTTTGGCCAGTGATAAACTTGCAGCAGCTGTGGGTCTGACTCCCTGGAGCAAAGAGGCTTGCTGGTGGGGTTTGGCTTCTCCCCCCTGCTCAGAAAGGAGGCACTTACTCCTTCTGTCCCTTACACCCCTCTGCACACAGCAGGGGCAGAGGCAGAGCGAGGGGACATGACCACAGTGCAACTGGGGCTCAGGCCTCCTGGTCTGAGGGGCAGTGGCTGTGTCTTGAGATTTATCCCAGCATGGGTGGGAGGAGTTCTGGCCATAAGTTTTGCACAGTTGTCATTTCCACAGCCAGTTCTTGCATTAGCCTAGGGCTAGAGGGTTCATCCATCAGCCTGCAGTTTGTCACTGTCACTTTTAAACAACCTGCAGAGATTCTGCCAATGGTGACGTTCAGAGGGTGGTGACCTGTGAGCTGCAGGAGATGCCCATCCACAGAGTAGCAGCAGACTTCTCCATGCCATGAGTAACTCCCAGTCCCTGCAGTGTGTAGTCACAGAGCACACTCTGTGTTTTGACTGAGTCTGAACTCCCCTAAATTTCCTATCTGCAAATTGTGCTAATGAGGCTTGATTTAAAAATGCACCAGCATGGCTGAACTGCTCGAGTTTTGCTGGGATTCAGAAGCTTCTACTAATTGACAAAGGCAAGTTGAGCACAGCAAGGTGAAGTGACTTCTTCAGGATCACAGAGCAGCCACAAAATATAGAAATATCTTCTGAATGATTTTAGTTCCTTAGGAAGAACCAACCTATCTGCAGCTTCACCACCAGCCCCAGTGAATGGCAGGACTGTGCCCAAACCCCACCTGATACTGCACTGGCAGAGAGGTGGAGAGCACTCGACCAGCTCGTGCATTCAGGGTGAAATAATGACCAGTGTTGTTCTTGACCTGACTGGCTGGCTTTGCAGGAATTTCCATAGGTGTGACAGGGGATTTTGTGAGGACTGGCCAGGCACAGCTAGCAGGGTTTGGATGAGATCTGATTTTGTCAGTTTTCTCAGCACGTAGCTAAGCAGCCTGTTGAGAACATGAGGTATTTTAGTTTCTTTTTATTTAAGGAAACAAGCATATATTAGAAACAAAACTTCTCCAGGGCTTCTGCTTCTCTCCCAGGAAATCTGAGCAGGGTTCAAACTGTTGCCCAATGGTGTTTCATGTTACTGTGCCCCTGGAAGAGTGAGAGGGTACCCTGTCATATATCCCCATCTATAGTTGCTATGGTTAGTAATAGTTTTGTGAACTGATGATTTGTGCAGTTTTACTTTGCTTGGAAGAGAAGGGGAAAGAAAAGGTGAATAGTCTCCACTGAATCCCTTTTTGCTTGTTCACCTCATCCACCTCTGTGTTCTGTGTGGGAGGCTGCTTCATGGCAGGACCTGAAATCCTGTTCTGCCAAATGAATTTCACAAACTATGTTCTGGAATGAAGGGCTCAGCAAAATGCCACCTGATAGCTTCCCCCACTGCAGCATGTAGGCCAGGAATATTAGACATTTTAATAACTTCAAACCAAAGAATTAATGGCTAAAACGATTTTTATTGTATAGAGAAGACACCAAAGTTGAACATCACACAGGATGAATACATCACAACTTTATAAAAGCTTTTTAAGCTCTTTAGCATGTTAAGTGAATTCTTATAAGGTATTTATTGCCTCCCTTCCTCCTCCTTTTCCTTCAGGTATATCACAGGTATTTCCTTTACAAAAGGCATCAATTATCCCTCAGCTGAGAGGCACTAACTGACATCAAGAGATTTTTTTTCCTGGAGCTATCAGTTATCATCATCACTGTTTGTAAGGAGGTATATGAAAAATAGCATAGGGACTTCAGAAGAATCAGCATTTCTTAATAACATCTTTCACTCAAAAAATAAAGGCTCAGAACTGTCTTTATGATACAAAATACGTTCTTCAAAGTGCTGCTTCTTCAGAAAGGTCACTACATTGTCTAGAGACAATGGGGCACTTGAACCAGTGACCCAGGGAGTTAGCAGGAAGATTTCCCCTGACAGCCACAGTCTCAGTCTTGCCAAGCAGAAGTGTGGTGGAAACCGAAGGGTGTTTGGCTCTCTAAATCACTGCAGAGCTTGGTCCTCTCTTTGGCTAAGAGCCACCAATAAAAGCAGCAAATGTGCTGCAAGATACACACACAGTCCTTCACTATGAAGGGAAACTACTCAGCCACCCTCATTTCTTGTGACAGAAAAACAGTGACCGCCCCCCCCACCCTCCCTCCCACCTTTGGAAAGCAAAGTTTCCTACTTGAAAGAGGAACTGTCAAAGGACAGGTCCCTCTAGTTTCTGGAGCAGAACATGGGAAGAAAGCAAAGTTCAGCAGGTCTACCAGGGTCTCCAGATGGTAGGAGCAGCAACCCCAGTCTTCTGGGCAGGCTGCTTTCTGGCAAGCAGAGCAGGTGACGGAGCTGAGCTGCGCGGAGCAGGAGAGTATGTGACATCTGCACCCAGCTGAGCTTTGCAGAAATGCTTGAGGAGCTGCACTTGAGTTTCCTTCTTGGGCTCACAGTAGCCCAGAAAGTGCATCGCTTCCCTGAGGCACCGCAGGTAGCCGCTGCTGAAGTCCTGCTCTGCCTGCTTCTGAGTGAATGCTGGAAAAGAGAGAGAGAAGCAAGTGCAGGGGTTAGGACTGTGACCAGACACAGCTCTCACATTCAGTTTCTTTCAGGAGTGGTCCATGAGCCTTGCTCAGGGGACTAGACGTGTAGCCCCCGCATGCTTCAGGGACCAGGGCTATATGGGAAGGCCACGGCCTGCAGAGCAGACTTGATGTGGTGAGCTGTACGTGCCCTGCACTCACTTCGGTCCTGCAGCTGGCTCTGCTGCTTCAGGTAGCTGACAGCCACCTCCAGGATATCAGCTTTCTCCAGCTTGGAGTTGGGCTGGTGCCTCTGAAACTCCTTCTCCAGCAGCAGCTTCAGCTGCTCGATGCTGCTGTTAATCCGGTCACGGCGCATCTTCTCCACCACCGGCTTCCTCAGCTGTGGGAGAGAGGCAGCAGATCGTAAAGGATTTTCTGAGACCTGGACTGATTTCTCCCCATGATACCCTGCTGCACACATAGTCAAACACACTTCTTTTGGTGGCAGAGCTACACCTGTTCACCAGTCACTTTTAAACACCTCTAGAGTTTTCTTTCCCCTCTTTAGCCTGCCTGCCTTCCCCCACACCACCTCCTCCCTCCTCTCCTCTTCCCCCCGCAGTATTTCTTGGCCAGAGGCAGCCCATCGCTCGGAGCGCTTTCCCATCCCGCCCTCCACTGACCTTATTCTTCTCTTTTGGAACCAGTTTCTCCTCCACGTGGATCACGAGGGCACTCTTGGGGGCCATTCCGGGTGCTGCGGAGCTCTCCCGGCGCTTCCCGCTGCCTCTATTTATGTGCGGGGAGCCGGGGCGGTGCGGAGGAGCCCGGGGGGTGCCCGCAGCCAATCCGGCCACGCGGCCCCACAATGGGAAGCGGCTGCCGGCGCACGCTGAGCTGGCTGCCGGTGCCTGGGAGAGTCACCTCCTGCCCACGCTGCTGCAGGGAGCTGGGAAAGCACCCACCCTCCGGCTGGTTGTCTGGGATGGGTTGTTTTCCCGAGGCCCTGCGTGTGCCCGTCACGTTTGCAGCGTGGAGGAGGGTGGCAGAGGAACGGGGGAGCACTGCGAGGGTCAGAATCCCCAGCATCACCTCTGCAGAGAGGGCACTGTGCAGCCAGCCCCCCGGGTGCTGTGCATGAGGCTGGGGGTATCTGTGCCTGTCCTGGGTGAGGTGGCAGGTTTGTTGGCGTGTTTGGAGCCTTGACAATTGGGGTGACAGGGTGTTGGATGGACAGGGTGAATAAATAGGGAATGGGAAGCAAGTGGAAATGCAAAAGTCTGGTTCTCTCTCCACACACCGAGGTCTGTGAGCTTGTTGCACTGGTGTTCCCACTGCAGTCATTACAGATCACCACACACTGCCCAGCAGAACTGAGCCTAGTGTCACCCCAGGAGCTCTTTCTTTTCCCTCTTCTGCCCTCTTTCATGCAGACACTTATAAGAATGATGGTTAAGAATGTCTCCTTGCCTGGAGACATTCCAAACCCACTTGGACACTTTCCTGTGTGACCTGATCTAGGTGATCCTGCTCTGGCAGGAGGGCTGGACTTGATCTTTCAGGTCCCTTCCAACCCTGAACAGTCTGTGATTCTGTGGATGGGCAGAACAGCACCAGAGTCACCCCAGAAGCTTTGGGACATCAGAGGCAGGTTGTGACTGGGATTTAGTAGCTGAGGTCCCTCTTCAGCCCTCAGCCAGAAGGTCAGTTTTGCCTCATGCCTGAGATTTCTGGTGAACTCTCTTCTCATCTGAGCAGGGACCATCACACTGCTCCACTGCAGACAGGACCTGCCCCAGTTTGCTGAATTTGAGATGTCAGGGACTGTGTAGTTACCTCCCTGTGTAACCTTTAGTGTGTCATCATCACTGATCAGAAAAAGGGGTAGTGCTGTTTGCTTGCATTTGCATGAAAATGTTAATAAAAATTAAGCAAACATGATTTATCTTGTGGTCATGGCAAGAAGAAGAAACAAACTCTGCAGCCTGAAGGTCAGTTTTGCTTTTATCTTATGAGGGGAAAAAGAAAAATCTCTGTGTGGATACATTCCTTGAGGCAGCACCAAAAGGAAGCCAGAAGCTGCCCGAGGAGAGCTGTGTGGACCTGCCACCTGTGGGACCAGAGGCAGAGACAGGGGTGGGTGCTCCTCTTCTGTGCACCAGCAGCACGCTGGGAGGAGTGTGGCTGGGAGCCTGCACGTGGGAACAGTGGAGGGAAGTGTGTAGGGAGGCAAGAAAGGCAATTTCTTACATGGAAATCCTGAAGTGAAGCTGGACTTTAATGGGCAGTTGACAGGAAGGAGGGAGGTGTCACTGAAACAGCAGCTTCGTGGTTTTCATTGTCTGGGCTGAATGGGCTTAGCCCTTTGTGAAGGGCAGATGTTGTCCTTGGAGCCCTTTATTCCCTGTGTTGTGGGAAAGCCAGGAGACAAGACATCTCATGAACACTTTGAAGCAGGCAGAGGATAATGATACAAAATAGGATACGGCTCAGAGACCATGGCCTAGCTGTTGCCAGCTGTAATAAGGTGTTGCCTTCTTCCTCTGGGCTTTGCCTGCCCTACCTCCAGAAGCTGGTGTCTCCCATCCTGGTGAGGGTGGCAGGGAGCTGGGAGCTGACAGGTAGTCATGTACCAAGCTGCTTGAAGAGACTCTTCAGTGTCAAAACCCATCTTTTTCCCAACTCCTGAGAAGCAGCCCTGACCTTTATTGCTGTATTATAACTGATAGCCAGATGGTCTTTTGGGAGTTGGATTCTTTCCCTTTAAATCATTCAGGCTCAAGCACCGTCACTAATGTCGTGAGTAGTTGCAGGGCACACTTCCATTGTCCCGACAAGAACTGTTAGCAATGGGGGAAAAGTATGGGAAACCTAGAGAAATTCAAACCCACACAGCCTGGTGCTAATAACTCCTTTGTGGAGCCTGGGCTTCTGTCAGGGCCCGATGAACTCACGTGGCTTTTTGGCCCAGTGAGGCTGGAAAGTGCACGATGTGCCACGCAGGAGGGGCTTGGAGACCCCCGTGTGCCCACAGACAGGGCAGTGTTGTTGTGCCACGCAGGAGGGGCTTGGAGTCCCCTGTGTGCCCACAGACAGGGCAGGGGGGCAGGGATACCCCTTCACACCTGGAGTGGCCAGTGGAGACACTCACCTGGAGTGTGGCTGTTCTGGGGATGCTGATTTGCTTCATCACCCCTCAGTTTGGTCCTCTGGGGAATGGGAGCTGTGCTGCCAAAACCTTTCCCTGAGCTCTCCTGGAATCAGGATTGAGTGTCTGGTGGGAGGTGGGGACAGGAACAGGTGTTTTAGCAGCACAGCTCCCTGCAGTGTTACCCCATCTCCTCATCACCCCCTTACTCCTCTGACTTGCTCTCTGGAGGTTTCTCAGATAAGGTTTGAAAAGACACAGTAAATAGTTTTGAAAAATGGTTTGGCATGGGAGGCAATATAGTAAGGAATTATCCTGCAAAACTTGCTTTTTGGGATTGGCTGTTTCTGCTCTCACAAGCCAAGGGTGATTCTGCTGCCTGGACCAGTGGAGTGAAATTTGCCTCATTCAAGGGGAAAAGGTTATGTTGTTATTAGACCTATTGTAGAAAATATTCCATTAAATGTCATTAGCATGGCATTATCTTGCCTCCCTTAGACACTAGAACCCAGGAAAAAGGGGTCTTTTATTACTGTAAAGTGCATTCTTCATAGATTTAATCTTTTTTAATTAGTTTTTCTTCAGATCCTGAATGCTTAACATACTGCAGTTCCCAGGTGCATAAGTGAAGGGAGAGTGGACTTTGATCATTAAGAAACATATGAGACAATTTGATCTGCATTTTCAGGGGTGTTGGAGGCAAAAGCAGTTTCTATAGCTGCTTGTGTGGGTGACCCCCAAACAGTGATGCACCAATGACATAGTCTTGCTACAGTCAGTATTCCAAATAATTAAAAATTAAGGAGAATTTATTATTTTTCTGCCCAGCTGAAATTCCCACAAGTCACCTCTCAGCATATTCAAGAGTGCACAAGAGGGATTTATTATTTCCTGGTATATTGACTCTGAAAGGTCTGGGGATTACAGCTGCTTTGCACATGAATAGCTGGAGCGTGTTGTACAAAAGGCATGGTCTGTGGGATAATGGGGTTGGATGTGGGAAAGCGCTGACCCTGGGGGAGAGCAGGCTGGTGCCTGATGGCAGGAATCAATTATGTCTCAAAGGAACACATTGCCCTGGGAGCAGGCTTGGCAGGAGCCACCATGTTATGTGTTTACCACCCTCCTCCTTCATAAACCACAGAATATATCCCGTCCTTCTGCTTTTACCAGGGCACCTCCCTCCAGTTCCACCAGCCAGCACCCAGTGAATTCTCAGCTCAGTATCCAAACCCAGTGCTCAGCTCCTGTGTCACCAGAGGGGCTTTGCTCTGAAACACCCTGGGTACCACTGACTTCAGGGGCAGCACACACTCCCCAGAGTGCCCCTGAAATACAGACCCCTTCAGTCAAGGCAGAGCAGCCTGGTGCTGACAGTGGAGGGGCACAGGAGCTGCTGAGTTCATTCTCTGGCTTGTTTTGGGGTGGTTTCTTTTTTTTGGAAGGTGGTGTTATTCAATTCCTACAATGGGCTCAGCATCTCTGAGGGTCTGGCATTACTGCCAGCCCTTCAGATGAGGCTCAGACTTGAAGCCTTCACTGAGGGCCACGAGTATTGCAAGTCTCCTGATAAAAGTCACAAGACTGACCCAACNGCAGTCACCTCTCCCCTTCCAACAGCAGCAATTAATCCTGTCTGCATATGTCAGGTGTTTAATCACTCCACTCTAGCTAGGGCAGCAGTGGAGAGGGGAGATTAGAGTCACGGGGATTCCCTGGTGTCCCCTGAGCCTCATTTGACTCTTCCTTACCTTGGGAACAAATTTGTAACCTGAAGCTGATTCTCCCTTGTGCCCCAGGGCATTTCTCCCCTTCCCTTGAGCTCAGCTTGAGTTTTGGGCTGACAGCTCCCACAGAATTCACTTTTTCATTCTCAGCAGCTCTGTCCACACTGCAGGAGAATCTACTACAATAAACAGAACCAGGCTCTAAAGGAAACAGTCTAGAGAGGGTTAAGAATAGGCTCAGGACCCCCAGAACATCTCCACTGTAGCCGGTGGTATTAACTGGCTCCACAATCATCTGCAGCACAAGGTACTGGGAATCTGGCACAAAGTCCCTGGGAGCTGCCAGCAGGAGGCTGTGCAGACCCCGCTGGCCAGGGCCTGACAGCAGCACAAAAACACAGGAGCTGCAGGGAGCACTGGGCTGGTTAACCAAAGCAGTGTGGCTCCTTCCTCCTTCCTCACTCACTGGTTTTATCCAGGTCAGGTGTCTAGGGCCTGATGTTCCCTTCTAAGCTGGCAGAGTTGGTGTCACTCAGGGCACTGCATCCTCTGCTCCAGGGAGCTGCAAGCCCAGAATAGCTGCAACCACTGGCAGGCAGCTGATCAGCAGGACAGTGCTGACAGCCACAACTCCACGAGCTCTAAAGACAGCTGCAGCCTAAGACTGAGGCGTTGGTAGCTCTTCAGGAGCATGAACAAATACATTAAAACTTAGTTTACTTCCTAGAGAGAGTGAGTTATTTTATTATTTTATTATTTTAATAGATCATTAAGTATTCCCTGATTTAGGATTTGAGCACATTGTCATTTTCAGCCATTTCAAGGGCTTAAATAAATGGTATTAAATAATTTAATTCTTTTTTTAAACCCACTACTGAGGTTGAGCAGAGAGGAGAACTTTTGTACCTGGTTGTCTAGGTGGTACATGACTGAGTGTGGTCCAGGCTGCTCATCCAGCTTCTCCCCCAAGCCAGGGAGCTGGCTGCCTTTTAGAGATGCCAAAGCTAATTAAACCAGAAGTGTGTGCTGAGCATCTCTGTAAACCAGATGTCTGGAACAGCCACTTGACAAGAGGAGCATTGC
>VYZU01015667.1:0-19466 GCA_013401355.1 Ceyx cyanopectus | reverse complement strand
GGGGTCAAGGGATGCCTGGGGTCAGAAGATGATGTCTGGGGTCAGAGGAGGATGCCTGTGATCAAGGGGAGATGCCTGGGGTCAGAGGACATGGGACCCCCGTGCGAGCTGTCACCTCTCTCATCACTTGTCTGCAGGCACCGCAGGGCGTGATGAAGTTGTCCCCCATGTCACTGCCAAAGGAGAAGGGCACAGAGCTCAGTCTCACGTTGGAGTTTGGGGGGAACACCTGCAGAAGAACCTTCACACACCAATAAATACAGAACCACAGCAGATTTCCCCCCCCACCCCGGTTCCTCCCTAAAAAAACACACAAATCCCACCTCCCCCTCAAAATCCCACTTGGGCTGCTGCAGCAGAACCCCTTGGGGGGTTTTCCCACTGGCCCCCCAGCCCAGCCCACGCTGTCCCAGCTCTCGGAGCGCCCTTACCTGGCGATGGCCATGGCCCTGAAGCTGGTGTGCCCCTCGGAGATGGCTTTCTGGATGGCGGTGCGTTCGGCGCACACCCCCAGGCTGTAGCAGGCGTTCTCCACGTTGCACCCTGCGGGGAAAACCCCCCCGGGCACCCCTCTCAGACACCCCCCAGCCCCCGCCACCTTCCCTCCGGGAGATATAATTTTTTTTTCATGCAATTTGCCAAGAAAAGCCGTTTCTCGCGTTGCGCCGCCTGATCCCGAGCTCTCGACCCCCGACGGCTTCCCTCGGGAGATTTTGCGGGGGGGGGGGTTTGCCAAAAAAAAAAGCCTTTTTTTTTCGATCCCAACCTCCCCCTGCTTTCCGTATTTATTTCCTTTCATTTCCCATCCTCCACGATCTTTGGCTCTCGCTGGGATGGCGGCTGCCAAGAGGAGGACGAGGAAGGGGACGGACGGACACGCAAACAAACCCCCCGCACCCTGTGCTGCCCTCACCGCACCCCTACGCGTGGCCAAAGGGTTGCGGGGAGGGGGGGGGAACACACGACACACGCCCCCCAAAACACAAAAGCAGGGGGGTCGTACAGCCAGGGCTTACCTGAGAAGATCTCCCCGCCCGTAGTGAGCAGCGCGGCACCCACCGGGAAGCGGCTGTAGGGGCAATAAGCGGAATTTTTGGCTTCCCGGCTGCGACGGAGCAGAAGCTGCAGATGTTCCCCCTGGGGCTGCTGCCGGGGGGGAGAAGGGGCAGGACGCTGCCCACCGCCCTCCATTCTTTTAGCCTCCCTCCCTGCCCGCTGACGCCGCGGTTAAATATTTCCTCGCTTGGAAAATAGGCTGGCCGGCCGCGTTGGGATAACGCCCCGGAACGAAGCCGAAGCCCGGGGAGCATCTCTGAATCCCGGCAGAGTTTTGTTGCCGTTGCCTCCGTGGTTTGGGTTTTGGTTGAAAACTTGTTGAGTGGCTCCAGGGGAAAAAAAAAAAAAAAAAAAAAAGGTATAGCATTTAATCACTCCTGCTGGGGGGGAGGGAAATAGCAGCTCCTGATCAGGGAGATCAAAAGAAACAAATTAATTGGATTGAAAAGAGGGGGGGAAATAAATTATTATCTATCTATCTATCTATCTATCTATCTATCTATCTCTCTCACTTTTTTCCTTTTTTTCTTTTTTTTTTTTAACATTTAACTACATTTTTTTTTTTTAACATTTAACTACAGGGAAAGCTGAAGACAGAGACATTAAAAGCCCATTAGAAGATGCCCTTGAGCCCAAATTGGGTCTGACCAGTAGAACCCCATGGTGCTTCTCTGGGAATCAGCCCGTGCAGGGTAAAGGACTCCCGAGCTGTTGATCTGAGCTGCAAATAGGCTCTTGAATTAAAGATTTTCTCTTTTTCTCCCCTTTGCTGCAGCTTAATGTCCCATTTCCCGGCTTCAAGGATGGGGGGGTCATGGCCCCCATTGATTTATCACTGGGAATTTTGTCCAGTTTGCTGGATCCGGGGAGGGTTTCTGACCTTATCCACTGGTTTTGCCAGCAAATCTTGGCTCTGGGTCGCTGCTGACAAGCCAGGACAGGCTGGGATGCAGCACCCGAATCAGCAGCAGCCTCTGATGTGGTGTAAACGCCAGAGAAAAGAGCACGGGGCAGCAAGAGGACCACAGGCACCCCAAAAACCACAGCTGGGATACTGAGATCAGTGTTGTCCTGGAGGGATAACCAGGCGACCCACTTTCCTCATGGTGTGCAGGTGTCCGTTCACCCTGGAACCTAATGATGACAAGGTAGCTACTTGCAAGGGCAGTCAGTCAAGGCAATAGGCAGCTAGAGGGGAGGGTTTAGCAGCCCTGAGGCAGCTCAGAGCCTTTCTTATTATCTTTTTTCTTTTTTTTTCTTTTTTTTTTTTTTTTTCAGTTTATAAGATGCAAATCCTGGTTGTTTTCTCATCTAAAATGAACCACAGGTGCTTCCATACCTCCCCAACCCATTCCGTGATGCAATCCTTCCAAAACCTGGGAGAGAAAAGGGAAAACCAGCCCCAGGGCAGCTGGTGGGAGGCACTGTGGGAGCAGATCAGAGGAGAGGGACCCCCCCTTCCTAAATAATAAACAAGCTTTTGGGGAGGGTTTAAACCTGCCCTGTCGATACGAACGCTGAGCGAGAGCAGAAATAACGAGGTTGGTGTGGATAGAAACCATCCTTGTTTGCACTAATTCACTAATTGCTGCCTCCCCAAAATCATCCTCACGCCAGGAGCAAACCCCACGCCCCAAACTGCAGCAATATCACTGAAAACCACACTAATCCAGGCAATTTTTGTTCTGGTTTTGGCTTCAAGAAGCTGCAAGGCCGCAGCAGGAGCAGGGCTGATGCTGCCTGTGAAGCAGCTATTTTAAGGTTGCTGCTGCTTCACTAGAACCATAGAAAAACTGGGAAGCTGCTAGGAAATGGCTCCCACCTCCTTGCAACACCCTGCTCGGGTTTTCAAACTCAAAATGGGGGCACACACCGGTATTTTACCCCTTTTTCCCCCCTGGTTTTCAATCCCAAAGCAGCCGGAGCATCTTCGTGGGTCCCCAAGCCCAGGGGTCTTCCTGCTGCATCCATAAGAAGCCCCAGATGGTAAAGGAACAAGAAGGGTGGAAATTAAGGTTTGAGCCAAGGAAGCTGAATCCTGAGCAGCCTCAGATTGTACTGCAGGGCTGAAATCTCACAGCACCCCAAAATCCCCCCCCCCGGGCTTCAGAGTGGGAAAAATGATTATTTTTTTTTTTTTCCTGGAGAGAATTTGTCTTGGGACCTTGGCTAGAGTTAAAAGCAACAGGTTGAAAGTCAAAAGCTCAGCCCCAAAGCCAAAGCTGAGCTCACACGCCAGAAGCTGAGCTCATAGGCTCAGCTCAGGAAGGGCAGCAAGGAGTGCTGGCTGCCTTGGAAATAACAGGCAAAAAATGGGGTTTTGGGGAGCGAAAAAATGCCAGCAAACCTGCAGGATCTGCAAATCCCGGCTCACCCCCTCATGCAACACTCAGCTCTGGGAACAAAACCTCTTCTTTTCTCACGCCAGGAGCTCGGGAGCTGCGACCCTCCCCAGAATCATCCCCCCACACTCTGCCTTCCTTTTCCCCACGAAACAAGGTGGGCTTTGGGACTGGGGGGGTCTGGCCGCTGTGTGGAATCCCCGGCATCCCTCCTTTCCTAGCCGAGCAGGGAGCGATGCGCGCAGCCGCCCGGCGGGCACGGGCAGCGGGGGAGCGGCCACCGGCGGTTCCCCGCGTGTTCGGGGGGCCGGGGCGACGGCGACGGCGGCGTCGCGGGGAGGGAGGTGGAGCAGCCCACGGGGAGAGCGAGAACCGCAGCATCCCCGCCACCGCCATCGCTCCCCGCAGCAGCAGCAGCAGCAGCAGCAGCAGCGGCGGCGGCTGGAACGCGGCGATTCCTCGGCCGAGCATCTCCCTCCGGCTTCATCCTCATCCTCCTCGGCCGAGCATCCCCCTCCGGCTTCATCCTTCTCGGCCGAGCATCTCCCTCCGGCTTCATCCTCATCCTCCGCGGTACCCACGGCAGCTGCATCGGGGTAGGGGCTTCTCCCCTCCCCACCCAAGTGTGGGGCGGGGGTGTGGGGGAGACACCCCCCTCCCTCGCCAGGCAGTTTGGGGGAGGGGGTCTGCGGGGAGCTGGGAGGGGGGGGTGTCTCTTTTTTCTCTCTCCTCTTCCAAAACGCGTTGGCGGGGTCGGGATTAGCGGAGGAGTGCGGGGGAGGCCGGGGGGGCCCCTCGGCTGAGCGGAGATGCTGCCCTGGCGCCGGAGCAAGTTCGTGCTGGTAGAAAATGATCGGAAGTGTAAAGGGAAAAGCCTAGGGCCGGGGCTGAGCTACGCCGCGTTGCTGGCCGGTTTCCTCCGCTCCTGCCCGGACCTCCTACCCGAGTGCCCGTTGGAGCGACTGGGCAGCGTTTTCCGCGGCAAGCGGCAGAAAGTGGAGCTGAATAAAGAAGACCCGACGTACACCGTGAGGTACCTGGGCAACGCCGTCACCCTGCACGCCAAAGGCGAGGGCTGCACGGAGGAGGCGGTGGGGAAGATTTGGGCCAAAAGCGACGGCGGGGCCGGCGGGGCCAAGATGAAGCTGACCTTGGGACCTCAAGGGATCCGGATGACCCCCTGCGAGAAGGGCGCCCGCCGGCCGGGCCACGCGTACCTCCTGCACCGCATCACCTACTGCGCCGCCGACCGCCGGCATCCCAAAGTCTTCGCCTGGGTCTACAGGCACCAGGTGAAGAACAAGGCGGTGGTTCTGCGCTGCCACGCCGTGCTGGTTTCCAAAGCAGACAAGGCGAGAGCCATGGCTTTGCTCCTCTACCAAACCTCCTCCTCCGCCTTCAACGAGTTCAAGCGGCTCAAGAGGCAGAACGATTTCCGACACGTCCAGCAACAGCTCCTGGGCGACTCCATCGTCCCCTTGGTGCCCCTCCGCAAGCTGCTCAACGCCAAGTGTCCCTACCGCCCACCGGCGGAGAGAACCCGCTGTGCCCCCCGCCTCAGCTCCATCATGGAGGAGGAGGAGGAGGAGGCGGCTGCCTTCGGAGCCGGGGGACCCCGTGGGGACGTGGGCCCCGGAGAACGCGCCGCCGTGCTGAGGTTGGCCAGGGAGATGAGGGGGTGCAGCCTGAGAGCGCCGGCCTGCTAAAGGGTGACCTCGTGGTGGGGATGCCCCAAGACGAAGGCCGACCCTCCTCGGGGTCTCTCCTGGGAGATGTTGGCAAAGAAGAGCCCCGCGGGTGGGGTGGGGGGGTTTGGATGACTTGCCCCCCCGCCCCCCCGCAACCTCCTCAGCCCCCCGCACACAGATCCACTCTCGTGCCTCCTCCACAGCGGCCATAATAAAGTTCCATGTGTGTTTCCTGGTGTAACAACGCCTGTGTCTCACCTGGACCCCAACGGCAGAGGAAGAGTTAAACCCGGCACCGAGGTGGTTTGGAAGGGGAGGGGGATTTCCCCCCAGATTCACGAATTTACCCCCAAAAAAGCTGAGCTGGAAGGATGGGGGTGGGGGGGGGAGCTGCGGTGTCCCTGGCACCTTCTGCACCCTCCCTGCGGCACCAAGAGCTGCTCAGCGTAGCCATGGCAACCCAGGGCTTTAAATATAGAGCTGGGGGGGTGGCACCAAGTCCCTGTGCTGGGGAGCCTGCAGTGGGGGTTTGGCACCTCGGACCCCCCCCCAACCAGGCTGAGAACGGGGCTCGTCTGCAGCCCCCCGCCCCAAAAGCAGCACCAAGGCCTTGGAAATGTGTGTTTTACTAAAATTGGACCAAAATGACTCTTTTTTTTGCTCTCCCCTATTGGTGCTTTCCCAACAAGCAATGGCCAGGGGGTAGGAGGGGGGAGCAGGGTCGTGTGTCCCATGTCACCCCCTCCCAGCACAGGTCCCTGCCAACCTGGCCGTGGTTCTGCATGAGGGGTGGGTGGGAGAAAGACCCCACCAAATGGGGCTGGGGGCTGCATCCCCACAGTCCCCCCCATCGAACCCTGCCTTTGCATTTGGGGGGCCCTTTGGGGCAGCGGGGAGCTGCTGCCCCACACCCGGGGGACGGGGTGTAACCCCCCCCTGCCCCTTCCCAAGGTGCTATAGGGCTGAGGTCTGAGATCCCCAGCCCCGCAGCTTTGGCCTGACAGCTTGGGGGTGGCTGGATTTTGGGGTGCCCCCCACTCTCAAAGCCCTGGGCTGGGGGGGGACGACACACTGGGGGGCTTCTCCCCCCAAGCCCTGGGGGGCATTAGGTTGTGACCCCTGCCACCAACAGCCCGAGAGGTGCCTTTGAGTTGGGCTGATCCCTTCCCAAGGCTTTCTGAGGGCTGAGACCCCCCTGAAGACCCCTGGTGGGGGGGTACAACTGGGCTGCCTCCTGTCCCCCGCCCCCCAAATACCCCAGGGCTGGATTTACCCCCCTAAGGTGCTATGGGGCCGCCTGCCCCACCCTCCCCACACCCTGTGGGCACCCCTGGCCCCACAGCAAGCACTTGTTGGGGGAGTGAGGGACACATGAACGGATGCCCTCGGGTCCCTTCGTGCCCCCCACCCCGAGAGCGGCGGCGCTGGAGGACCGCGTCTCTATGGTAGCGGGTGGCCGGGCTAGAGCGTCATCGCGTGACGTCATCATGTCGCGCCGGGGATGTTGCCGCGGTAACGGCGGCGATGGAGGGCGGCGGGAGGCCCTCGGCCTTACAGGCCACGCTGTTGGCCGCCAGCACCGCCCTCACCGCCCTGTTCTACTCCGTGTACCGGCAGAAAGCCCGCGTCGCCCGCGGCCTCGAGGTGGGTGCCGGGGAACGCCTCGGGTGAGGGGCACCCGCGAGGACCAGGCCCCGGACCGCCGCGGCCTAGTCCCCGGATCGCGGCCTGGTCCCGTCGCCTGAGCCGCGGCCTCTCGTTTTCATCTCCGTAGGGTGCCAAGAGGGTCCGGCTGGACGGGGACCTGCGGATGGTGCTGCTGGAGGCGCCGGGGAGATGCGTCCCCTACGCTGTCATCGAAGGTACGGGCGGGGCCTGAACGGCGGCGGCAGAGCCGTGTCCTCCCGCCCAGGGGCCCCTCTCTAGGGAGGTTCCATCCTCAGCCCCGCGGTTCTGCTTCCATCAGCTCATTTCCTCCCTGCCTGACAGCACAAAACCACGAGATCTTGGCTCTTCTGAGCCCCAATCCCCATCTTATTACAAAATAATTTTGGTTGGCAGAGACCTTTAAGATCACTGAGTCCAATCAATGCCCCAGCACTGCCAGGGCACCACTGACCCCTGTCCCTCAGCACCACAGCTCCACGGCTTGGAAGCCCCTCCAGGGATCACAGGGACTCCACCCCTGCCCTGAGCAGCCTAGGACAGCCCTGGACAACACTTTTGTGGAAGAAATTGTTCCTCAGCTCCAACCTAAACCTCTCCTGGGACAATTTGAGGCTGGTCCCTCTTGTTCTGTCATTTGTTTCTTGGGAGCAAAGCCCGACCTCCCCCCTGGCTCCAGCCTCCAGTCAGGAGCTGTCAGAGCCAGAAGGTCTCCCCTGAGCCTCTTTCTCTCCAGGCTCAACAAGCCCAGGTCCCTCAGCTGCTCCTCCCCACACTCCTGCTCCAAACCCTTCCCCAACCCCTCAGTGTGCCTCTGGGAGTGAGAGGCCCAAAACTGACCCCAGGATTCCAGAGGTGGCCTCCCCAGTGATGAGTGCAGGGGGACAATCCCTGCCCTGGTCCTGCTGGCCACCCCAGTGCTGACACAGCCAGGGTGCTGGTGGCTCCTTGTCCCCTGGGCACTCTCTGCTTCACCTCCAGTCACCTGTTGACCAACCCCCTTTCCCACTGGGCACTTTCCAACCTCTCTGCCCCACCCTGGAGCTGCAGGGGGTTGTTGTGACCCGAGGGCAGCACCTGGCCCTAGGCCTGGTTGCTCCTCATCCCACTGGCCCATGGATCCAGCCTGGCCAGGTCCCTCTGAGGAGCCTCCCACCCTCCAGCAGATCAAGACAGCCCAGCTTGGTGTTGTGTCCAAACATCTGTTCAGCCACCATCCCTCCCGTGTGCAGTAAGATGATTAATGCAGCAGATGATTAACAGGCACCTCTCAGGAGCTTTGTGTTTGTCTTTCAGGCGTGGTGAGGTCTGTTAAGGAGACCCTGAGCAGCCAGTTTGTGGAGAACTGCAAGGGAGTTGTTCAGAGGCTGACACTGCAGGAGCACAAGATGGTGTGGAACCGAACAACCCACCTCTGGTAGGTGCCCAGCACCCTCAGCCCTCCAGCTTCCAGACTGACTGAGGTGCCCCCTGACACCCCAGAATGACCAGGCATGGCCAGGGTGGCCAAGATGTCCCAGTGGCCTCATTGCAGCAGTTGAGACAGCACCAGGTCCACAGGCCATTGAAATGCCCCCAGGGATGGGGACTCCCCCAGTGCCCTGGGCAGAGCACCCCGATGGTTGAGAACCCTTTCAGTGCAGAAATGTTTCCCACTACCCAGCCCAGGGCAGCTGCAGCCATTCCCTCTGCCCCTGGCACATGGCACCAGGGAGGAGAGGCTGTTCCCACCCTCCTGTCAGAGCCAGAAGGTCTCACCTGAGGAGCTCCAGGCTGAACACCCCCAGCTCCCTCCCAGCACTTCTGCTCCAGCCCCTTCCCCAGCCTCCCTGCCCTTTCCTGGCCACGCTCCAGCCCTTCCCTGCCCTCTTGAGTGCCTCAGAACTCAACGCTCCGAAGCTGCGGCCTCCCCAGTGCCTCTGGAGGGCGACAATCCCCTCCCTATTCCTTCCTCCTTCCAGGAACGACTGCGAGAAGCTCATCCACCAGCGAACCAACACCGCCCCCTTCGACCTCAGCCCTCCGGAGGAGGGCGCCGGAGTCACCGTCAGGGTGATGAAACCTCTGGAAGCCACCGAGCTCAGCCTGGAAACGGTGTACGAGAAATTCCACCCCTCCGTCCAATCCTTCACCGACGTCATCGGCCACTACATCAGCGGGGAGCGCCCCAAGGGCATCCAGGAGACGGAGCAGATGCTGCGGGTGGGCACTGCCCTGACCGGGGTGGGCGAGCTGGTCCTGGATAACTCCACCATCAAGCTCCAACCCCCCAAACAGGGCATGCCCTACTACCTCAGCTCTTCGGATTTCCACTCCTTGCTGCAAAAACAAGAATCCAACGTCAGGTTTTGGAAGATCCTGACCCTCCTGACGGGTTGTGCCACCTGCACCGTTCTCTTCTTCGTCCTGTGGAGGCGCTACCGGCACCACCGGGAGAGGAGGAGGCTCAGGCAGATGCAGGAGGAATTCAGACAGGCTCAGGAACGCCTGCTGCTCCAAGCCAAGGCTGAAGGTGGAGAGACCCTCAAAAACTCCTGTGTCATCTGCTTGAACACCCCCAAATCCTGTGTCTTCCTGGAATGTGGCCACGTTTGTTCCTGCCACCAGTGTTACCAGGCACTGCCCGAGCCCAAAAGGTGCCCCATCTGCAGACAAAACATCTCCAGGGTGGTTCCCATGTACAACAGTTAAACTGCTCTAAGGGGGGGTGGGGGGGTGGGGTGGGAGGGGGAAAAGCTGCTTCTTCTCCACCAGGGGTTTTCTCACCTCATTTTGGGGGAGGGAGGCTGAGTGAGGGGCTTTTCCTGAGGCTCCAGATCCGGGGGGGATTGGATGCAGGGAGGAGTCTCTTGGACGAGGAACTTGCTGGGAGATGCAGCTTCCAGTTCAGAATCAAGCTCTGGAGGTTGGTTGAAACCTTATCCAAGTGTTGTGAGGTAAAAATCAACCCCAAACCACTAAAAAAAATAAATAAATCAGGATTGTTGCTTCTGAGATGTGGCAGGACCAGGGTGATGCTGTCACCTGGCTCTGGGGTGTCCCCTCCAAAAACCACTTGTGCCAGGAGATGGGAAGAGAGAGGGAAATGCTGTGCCTGGGATTGCTGGGATGGAAAGCAATAAACTAGGATGAAAAGTGTGTTTGTCTTGGGTCTGTGGCAGGAGCTGCTGCCCCTCTTGGCTCCCCGGGGGTTGCCCACTGGGCACTGGGGTCCCTCGGTGCAGTCACCACTCCCTGGAGTGCAGGTGGTCCCAAAACCTTCAACTTTCACACAAAACCAGGGTATTTCCTTCCCTGATTCCCCTGTTTTGCTGTAAATCCCACACCCGGGGGGGTTAATGAGCCCAAAGCCAGGCTTTAATTAACATTCACTGCTGGAGCTTTTAATTGGGGGGGTGTTTGCCTTTGGTTTGGGATTCAGGTGAAATCCTCAGGGCTGAACCACCCCCTCTGGGCTTTGGGATTGACCCCCGTGCTCCCCACAGTGCCCCCCCCAGGACTCCTCCTGCCCTGGCAGGGTTAAAACCAAATCATTTTCCCATCGACTGCCAGGAAAAAAAATGGTGATTTTAGCAGAGAAATGGGTCGTTAAACGTTAACCAGAGGAGTTGGGCAGCGTCTGAAGGGCAATCCCAGCACCACAACGGGCCACATCCAGCCGGGGGAGTGGTGCCTGGAGCAGCTCAGGGCCACATCCAGCCCTCTCTCCGGCTGTAGGTGGCGATGCCTGCCCGCCTGTAGTCTGACTGACAGCGGGAACAGCCAGAATCGCAGCGGGAACAGCCAGACTCCCGCACGCTGGTGCGGGTGTCCCTCCCCTCCCCGCGGGGCTCGCCCTTCGTGCCATTTCGCCGCTGCCGGACAATAAAAATCTCCTTTTATCAGCGGTTCAAAGTGCACGGGAGATCAAAACATCACCAAGAAACGCCCGAGGCTGTTACCGAGGGCTCGGCTCAGCTCACATCGCGCTACTGCCTCCCCGGGAGGGTGGGTTTAAGGTCCGGACCGGTCGAGACCCCAACTCTTTTTCTTAAAACTAGGGAAAGAAAGCCGCTTTTCCCAGCTGTCACAGCCCCGTGCGCTGTGAAAGCTTCGCCTCCCCTCCCCAGCTGTGTTTTCCTGGCTCCCCAGCACCCCAAAAAGCCTGCTGGGGACACTGGGGAGGTGTCTCCATCCTCAGGCAGCCGGTGCAGGATGCGACCTCATCCCCCAGCCCCTCTACCCGAGGAACCATCACGAGAAGCCTAAAAATACCCGTTTTTTTTTAGAGGGGGGGGAGAGGGTTGTGCTTTCGCCTCCTGTTTCCAAGCTTTTCCCCCACGATATCTCGGGAGTAGACGCAACCTTATGTAAGGAGCTGACAGCTCGGGGGCGTGCGGGGGTACTCGAGAGAGGGGCTGGCTCAGCTCCGGGAGCTCAGGCTTTTAGCGAGCGAGGGGTTTGGGGATAGGAGCAGCCCCCCCAGCCCCCCAAAACGAGCCGGAGAAACCCGCTGGCTGAAGTGTAACCCAGCCCGGTGCAAAGGGGTCTTTGGCTGCCCCCCCCCCCCCCCCACTGGCTTCGCAGGGGATGCACCAGGAGCACCCGAACTCCCCCAGATCTCTTCCCCAGAACGGTAGTCCCAGCTTGGCCATCACCCCTTGGCTGGCCCACCCGGCTTTGCCAGGTCGTAGCCCTGGTGTTCTGTGCTTCTGGGGTGGGAAAATCCCTTGGGAAGCTCACAGCGGCCCAAAAGCTCACCCAGGGAAAGGCTTGTGCAAGGAAATGTCCTGGGGACCCGCAGTCCAGGATAACTGCCCGCCTGGCAGCCCCCCAAAGGGCCAGAAGATGCTTCGTTTCTGCTGGGGTCTGCAGGGTGGGCATGGGGCTGAGCCCGAGCATCCTCTGGAGCACTGCCAGGCTACCCAGGGATGCTGTGGGGCAGCTCTGGGCTCCCCAGGATTGGCCGTGGGGCAGCTCCAGGAGCTTTGGGGATGCTGTGGGGAAGCTCCAGGCGCCTTGGGGATGCTGTGGGGCAGCTCGGAAGTCCCTAGAAGTGCTGTGAGGCAACCTAGGGTCGACAAGGGGTTGCTGTGGGGCAACTTTGGGCTCTCCAGGGATGCTACGGGGCAGTGCCGGTTCAGCTCCGGGCTCCCCATGGATTCTGTAGGACAGCTCCGAGCTCTCCAAGGATACCGTGGGGCAGCCCCGCATCCCCGGGGGTTGGTTATGGGTCAGCTGCGGGCTCCCCAGAGAGATGCTGCGGGGCACGCCGGTGAGGCAGCCCCGGGGATCCCCGGGGTGCGTGGGGGAGCCGGTCGGGGGCGGTACCGTTGCCGGTCTCGGAGGGGCCGTGCCGCTCCCGCCCCGTCCCTCCCGGTCCCGCCCCCCGCTCCTCTATCGCCGGAGCCGCCGGAGCCGGAGCCGCAGCCGCGGAGCCGCCAGCAGCGCCGGAGCCGGGCCGGGATGTGNCCGGTCGCCTTAACCCCTTTTAGTCCCCACCCCCCGACCCCGCGGGCCGGCCGCCCCGGGAGGTTGTCGGGGGGCGGCGGCGGCGGCGGGCCCCCCCCCGCCGCCCCCATGTCGGAGGGGCCGCCCTACGGCGAGGGGCAGCTGGCGGGGGACGCGGCCGTGGGGCAACTGCCCTTCCCCGTCCGCCTCCGCGGCCCCGACGGCCTCCTCGCCGGAGGGCAGGGAAAGAGACCCCCCAAGCTGGGGCAGATCGGCCGCAGCAAGAGAGGTGGGTGTCGGTAGGGATCGCGGGGGGGGGGTTGGAGCCACCGGGACCTTCCCCGAGGACGGGGCACCAGGCGTCTTCCCGGGATGCAGGGCACCGGGCTGTGGGGAGCATCCCCGGGGATGGGGCGCCGTGAAGCCGGTACCCAGCGGGATGTCGAGAATCGCATCGCAGGGTCCTTTCCCGGGGATGCAGGACAGCGGAGATCGGGGAACATCCCCGGGGATGGGGCAGCGGTTGCCTTATTGAATGGGGCAGCCAGGGAGCATCCCCGGAGACGAGGCACGCTGCAGCAGGTACCCTGTGGGCTGTCGGGCATCGTGTTCCGGAGACCTTCGCCGGGGTTGGGGCACCAAATGCATGCAGGGAGCATCCGTGGGGACAAGCTACCCGGTGGGATGTCAGACAGCATGTCCCAGGGACATTCCCTAGGGATGCAGGACGCCAGGGCACATCCCCAGGGACAGGGTATGATGCACCGGGTACCCTTTGGGATATCAGATAGCATGTCCTGGGGACAGGACACCGAGTATCTTCCCGAGATGCAGGGATTGTCCCCGAGGGTAGGGCACAATGCACCGGGTACCCTGTGGGATGTCGGGTATCGTGTCCCAGGGTCCTTCCCTGGGGATGCAGAACACTGGGGAGCATCCCTGGGAACAGGGCACGATGCACCAAGATCCCTGTGGGATGTCGGACATTGTGCACCAGGGATCTTCCCGGGGGTGTTGGGGAGCAGGGACCTTCCTTGGGGACAGAGCATCATGCGTCAGGTACTTTGCCGGGGTGTGGGGCAGGAAAGACCTTCCCCCGGGACAGGGGGCCCTGGGGACTGGGATGCGGAGAAGGGACTTTCCTTGGGGACAAGGCACCTTTGCCAGGGTGTAGGTACCTTCCCCAGGGCACCAGGCACCGTGTGGGGGTGCAGGGCACTGGGTACCCTCCCCAGGCAGCGGGTACACCACAGGGTGTCCGGCATAGAGATTTTCCAGCGATGCGGGACCCCCGCAAACCCACCTCAGGGTGCCACCACCCCGGGGGTGACCTTGGGCGGCGCGGGGAGCGCGGTGGCAGAGGCTTCATCACCGCTCTCTTCTCTTTCTGCTTTCCAGTGGTTATCGAAGATGATCGAATCGATGATGTGCTACAAAACCTCACAGAAAAGGCCCCTCCCGGTGTCTAAAGCCTCCCTGGGGATGCTCTGCTGAAGCCCTGGGGGTGGGGGGAACACCGAGGTGGAAAGGGGGGGGGGTGTCGGTTTCCAATGGCACAGGTTATCCGGGAAAACTACACACACACCCCCCCCCCCGCTCCATCCCGAGAGTGCAGCCCTGGGAAGAGCCGCCCTCGCCAGCCTGCAGTCCCCACCGCGCAGCAGCACGGCCCGGAGGGGAGGCAGCCAGCGAGCCGAAGCCCAGAGAGCACCACTAAAATCATCATAATGATCATAAATGAAATTATCATCAGCGTTATCGGCAAAATCATCACCCGCTCCAAGCCCCGACCCCACCCCCGGCGACTCGAGGGCTGATCGGAGGCTCCTCGCCGCGGCTCTTGAGTTCCTGGTGATCTCATTTCTCGGTCCGATGAACCTCGAAACTGCTCTAGACTTGGGGGGTAAGAGGAGAAAAGGGGCAGCGCCGGGATGGGGGTGCAGGGGGGAGTGGGGTGGATGGGGAGCAGCTCCCCGAATCTCCCCCCCCCCCAGCCCCAGCCGGGGTTGTTCCCCGCGGGCACCGTGTTTACATTATTTAATCTTGCAAAAATGAATCCGTGCACTTGGATGTACCACGCTGTCCCCTTTCCTTGCCGGGTTTCTCTTTGATTTTATTCTTAATTAATTATTATTTTTTTTTAATGTTGCTGTCTTTGGATGTTGGAGAATGATCGGGTTAACAACAAACAAACAAAAAATTATATATATATATAAAAAGATATATTTCATTTTAGTCACGTTTAAAGGTTCTCGAAGGGGGGGGAAAAAAACCCAAACTTTTATAAAGGAAAGGACTGAAGGAAGAGTTGCTGGTTTATTTTTTAAAAGCTTGTATTTCTTGGTTTGCTGTGAGCAAAGGGAGAGATTTTCTATGTCTGGGGAGGGGGGCGGGGGGAACGCTCGGCTTTTCTAACCACTTGCAGTCTGTAGTGTGGGTGATCTTGATTTTGTTTGGTTCTGATTTTTTTTTTTTCTTCTATCGTGGCAGTTTCCTCTCTTTAATAGACTGTATTAAATATATATATATATAAAAAGAAAAAAAAAAAGAAAACAAAAATATCTCTAATGGAATCACGAGAGTGCCAAACACTTGGAGATGCCGGAGGGCAGAGATTCCCTCCCCGAGTCAAGCAGCTCTCGGAGCTCTCGGCTCTTCCGAGGGCTCTGGCGGGGTTTTCTTTGACTTCTCTTTTCTAATCTTTCTTTTTAACTATTTTGCATGATGTGCATTTAAAAAAAAAAAAAAAAGGGTTAAAAAAACAACAACGACAACAACAATAAAAAAAAAAAAGCGCCTCTTGTGCGAGGGCTTCGTCTCGTTTCTGTTTGCGACTGACAGACCTCAAGGCAGGTTCTTTTCTTTCCTCCTTTTCTTAAATATTGTGTATTGTTGCACTTTGATCCACTACACAGGGCTATTTCTGCAATGTTCAAATAAAGAGGAAAATGAAACAAACGAAGCAACAAAAGGGAACAAAAGAAATCATCATAATACTGCTAATAAATGCGGATCTGCCGTATTTCCCTCCCCAGCGCCGTCAGCATCCCTCCCCGCCCGCCGAAATAATGCCAGAAATAACCCAGGAAAAACTCCCCTCTCTCGGGCACGGGGTCCCCAGGGTCAGGGTGACGCTGCACCTTGAATCCTTAATTAGAATTCATAGTCATTTCTGGCATTTTGGTGGTTGTTGGGTAAGGAAACCCCTCCGGGAGTTAAAATTCCACGGGGAAAAATAAACCAAAGAACTCACGGAACAGAAAGGGGACCCAAAAATGCGTCTGGTCCCTGCGGTGCTGGGGAAAAAAAGGGATTTTCATCCAACCATCACACCGCCGTCGTTAATTGTCGTTAATTACTGCCCGGTGCTAATAAGAGTCGTTACCGCTCCCTCCCTTGGTGCTGGGAGGTAGGGGAAGGATCAAAACCCACCACGCCTGGGGAAAAAGGTCCAGGAGAAGGGGGTTTATTGCAAAGAAAAGACTATATCGCGATAAAAGCAGCACGACACCGAGAAGAGTGGGTGCAGGCGAGGGTGTGGGGGGCAGGTTGCTGCTCAGACACCCCCATTTTCGGGCTGGAAAATCCATGCAACATTCCCATCCCCTACAGCTGTTTATTGACATCCCTTTGGCTGTTTATTACTCTGGTTTTAACCCACGAGGCCTCTCGCGGGCCCAGGCTGGGATGCTGAAGTTCTCCCTTGAAAAAAAAAAAATAATAATTTTGATTTTCCCCAGTTATTTTCATTTTTTGTCCCCTCCCTGGCAGGTTCAGCTCCGAGGTGGCCGCCGTGTTGGGTTGGACACCTCAACACTTTGGATCTGGGGTTTTCTAGGCGGGGTGACCTGATGCACCTGCGAAGCTGGGACCACGGGAAGGGTGTTTTGGGTTTTTTTTCCCCAATCTAATGGTTTTTAATGGGTGTGAGCACAGATCTTTGGAAGAGGCAGCGCTGAGCGGTTCCTAAGACCCATAACCATGGGCTGGATGTGGCCACCTGGTTAATTTACCACAAAAAAACACCCCTTTTTTACATGAAAACCTTGCTCTCCCAACTCCATTTGCCCACTTTCTCCTATGCATTAAACCAGAAAACCCTCTGAGCACCCAACCCCTCCCACTTCGAAAGCCAAGCTGTGGGAACGGGGGTCCATGCAGAGACACCCCCCCCCCCCCCCAAAAAAAACCACCTCGATGCCCGGGATGAAGCGGAGAAAAACTGAAGGCGGCGGGGGCAGGGAGGCTGAAAGAAGAGGAGATTCTGCTAAATTATAAAGCTGTCTTTTATATGCATCTTTCATGCACGGCACATCAATAATGGAGCAGGAGAGGCCGGCGCTCCGGCGAGCTCGCTTACCGGGAGGCTGCGGGATGGAGGGATGGAGGGGAGAGGAGATGGGTGGTGGGGGTGGCTGGTGGGGTAAGATGAACCCAAGAAGCTGTGCTGGGGATCCCCCAGGCCTTGCATCGGCGGGAGATGATGTTCTGAAGGAGGATTTAAGGATTAAGCTGGCCACGGGGCAGGAGTTTATTGCATACATTATTTAACAGATGGCCCAACGCAGGCGGGCGGCTGCCTGCGGTCTCCCCAGTGACCTTGGCCAGGAGCTGCCGGGGCTGGGCAGGGAGCCTGGTGCCATCGCTGGGCTCCGGTTACGGGGAGCAGAGGAGAAAAACCCCGGCACCGCCACCAGCACCCGGCACCACCCCCGGGGAGATGGCACTCGGCAGATCCAGCGCCAAATCCCCATGGAAACTGTGAAAAAAAAAACCCAACCCACCCAGCCCTGGCCCATATGGGATGCTGCTTTTGGCAGTGGTGGAGAAAATAAAAAGGGAAAAAAAAAAAAAAAGAGGGAAAAGAATATAATAAAAGAGCCGTTTGCAGGTTTATTTACCGAAGGAAAGTCCTTTGGAAGGAGCCGGTGCCGGAGGGACAAACGAGGGGCAAAGGTCTCGGCGGCTCCCAGAGCACTTGCAAATTCCCATTCCCAGAGGCGCTTTAATCCTATTTCCCTGGGAATTCTGGCGCTGGGGGAAGGTGTTAAAACACTTGTTCTCCCAGCAAAGCCAGCCCCGGCCCCCTAATAAAAATTATCCATCTCTAAAGCAAATAATTTTCTGCTGGCATCAAATCCCCCCTTTGCATTGTGCCAGCCTCCCGGGGATGACATTGGCCCCGGGGGTCCAGCTGCAGGGGATTCCCATTTTTTGGGGGGGAGGCTGCTAATTTTCCACATCCCTGGAGTAGTTTTGCAAAAATCCACAGAAAAACACCCCAAAACTCGAGGGCAGCGAGTGGGCTGAAGGCAGGACAAAGCAGAGCACTAGGGAGCAAGTGAACCCCCCCAAAACTCTTCCAACCCCCCAAAAGGAGGCCCATGTAGCAACCGCCCAAAATAAATATTCTTTTCTTTTTTTTTTTTTTTTTTNTTTTTTTTTTTTTTTTTTTTTTTCTTCCCCCAAAAACAGGGGCCGGTTAACAAGGGGCGGCCCCCCCCGGAAAAGTATTTTTTTTTGGGTGGGGGGGGGGGGGAGCGAGGAGGGACGGTGTGGGATGAGGGCAGGGATGCTCCATCCTGCCCCCAAACGCTGCGGGTTTGAGGGGAAGAAAAAAAAAGAAAAAAAAAAAAAGAAAAAAGAGAAAAGAAAGAAAAAAAAAAGAGAGAGAAAAAAAGAGAAAAAAAAAAAGAAAAAAAGGGGGAAAAATGGAGAAAAAAAGAAAAAAGATAAAAAAAAGGGGGAAAAAAAGTTACTTTTTGGTTGAAAAAAACCATAAATAATTAAATAAATCGTCCCAATTACTCCGTTTTCCTGCCCTGCAGTGGGGAGGATCCGAAACTGGTCATTTTAATGGGATCCAACCCCTTTTGATCCTTTGGCTGGAGACGGCGGCCGGTTCCAGCCGCGTGTGGTTCGTCTTTTCTCTTGCGGCCTCACCAACATCAAATAACCTTTAGCGAAATGGAAAAGGGATCAAAAAACATGAAGGAAATTTTGCCCGGCAGAAAAAAAAAACCCTCCAGTTTCCACCCCCTCTCCCTCCCCTTGCTTTTTTACACGGGGATGACAAAACCCCAGCAGCTGCCTGTTCCTGAGCTCTGTGCCCATCCCTGTGGGCAACGGGTGATTTCGGGGTGCAGCAGCACCCTCCTGCTGGGTCTTCCCCCTCCCAGGCCTCTGGATTGGGTTTGTTTGAGGGTTTTTTTTTGTTTCCTGAATTTTCCTACAGCCTTTGGGTTTCTCTCTGGGAGAAGGGTTTCCTGTGGTATGGGCACAAACCATCGCTCAGGGATTTTTCTTGGGGGTTTGTTGGCTTTTTGTTTTCAATCTTCCTCTTTTTTGAGGGATTTTTTGGGGGGACACGGGTACCCCATCCATGGGCTCTTTGTCCCACAGCCACTAGAGGCCACTGAGGCTCTGTGATCCCACCTGATTTATTCAGGCGGGACATTCTGACATTGGCATTAGAACCTCAGAGGCTAAAACCGGGGGGGGGAGGCAAAAAAATATAATTTATGGAAGCAGCAAATGAGGGGCAAACAGGTCAGAGAAGGGCTTGCTGAGTTCCATCAGCCTCCCTAGGAACAGCCCCCTCAGGTTCCCAAAAGAAAACACTTTTCTCACCCCAAATCTGGACAAGCCCTTCTGCTGCCCATCCCCACGCAGGATTTTGGGGTGTCCCCCTCAAACTAAACGTTTCCAGAGGGACGTTGCTCCACCAGCAGCTTTCTCTCCTTCCAACTGGGCTCGGAAGGAGTAGTTTGGAGGGTTCAAGCAGCAGCTCCCAGAAAGATCCTGCAACAAGGAATAAAAAAAACAAATCCCCGATCCCTGCGGCTGCTGCCCCGGGGGAAGCAGAGCTGCTGGTCTCCCCAGGCTCCTGCTTTTCTTTTTGCCTGGAGTTAAATATTCCAGGGTGTTCTAAGCAGCTATTCCCGCTAATGGGGCTTGAGCGAAACATCAGACGACTTAATTTCTCCCTTGCTCAAGGTGTCAAACTGTTGAGTTACGATAACAAGTGGGAGACACCTCACCAGAAAAAAAAAAGAGAAAAGTTTCACTGCCAGCCAAGTGCAGAAACAGCTGCTGCCATAAAAACCAAGCGTGAGCAAAGCACCGGGCCAGGTTTTCCAGGTTTATTCAAGGTTTGGGAGGGGATGATTTTCTTTTTGGGGAGTGGAGATGCCCAAGGGGTTTCACATCTGTGCACCCCGGGAGCATTTTCGCCGCCTCGGGGGGGCAGAGGAGCATCTCTGCTCCCTCCCCGGGGTTGCCCCAC
>VYZU01015665.1:0-64491 GCA_013401355.1 Ceyx cyanopectus | reverse complement strand
TTGCTCACTGAAAACATCAGAGCAATTATTTTACAGTCAGCAGCTCCATCCGTGGGAAGGATCCAAATAATTTGTTTCAATCATCCAAGATTTTCGTGTTGCTTGTTTCCTCTCCACAAAAGTTCTGACTTGAAAAACTGGTTTGTCCTGGGCAGTAGCCAAATGCTCAGACAAGAGAGTTTCCAGCTGAACAAAAAGCTTTCAAGGTTTAAATCATCAGTGTTAACCCTCTAGGATGCTGGGGGGTTCAGACCAGCAGGAAAACAGATCTACAGAGACAGAATCCCAAAGAAACTAGAAATTCCCACCAATCCAGGGGTGTTCCCTAAATCACTGCACTCACTTGGGATATGAGAAGGCCCTTCCTTCCACTCCCAGAGCACCAGTCTCTTTCAGCACAGAGAAGTAGCACAAATATCCCCTACTGGAGAGTGTACAGGACTTTCCCCAGAACTACTCCAGTAGTGACCAGAACCCCCGTTACATTTTCATCGAATCCAAGACTATTCTCATAAGAGCTTTACAGAAAATAAGGTCGATTTTTTTTCCTCTCCCTGCAGACACTGTTTGTGTCCTAATTCCATACTGAAATCCTAGCACAAGTTTAATTTGAATGAAACTTCCCCTCCAAGTGTCAGAAGGACATTTAATATGCTGAGCTGTGTAGAAAAAAATTGGGCTAAATATTATGACCAGCATCAGATTTCCAGGTCTTACACAGCCTTCCACCACCAGGGAAACAGCTCTTTTATTCATTTCAGCACGGAAATGGCAGTTGTCACTTTCAATTTCATTCTAGAATAGACTCACATTTTGAAGATTAGCTTTATGTTACCACAGAAAGTCTTCTGCTAACGTCACACTAATTGTTTGTCTTCCCAGAGACAATGTGTATATGGAGGAGGAGGAGGCAGCCTTCTGACACACACAGGCTAGAATGTCAGCTGAGAGGAGAGGCTTAAAAAAGACACTGGATATGTCTGAGGAGACACCATGGAATCATGGAATGGTGGGGGCTGGGAGGGAGCTCTGGAGATGATGGAGTCCAACCCCCTGCCAGAGCAGGGGCACCCAGGGCAGCCCACACAGGAACAAATCCAGGTGGGGCTGGAAAGTCTCCAGAGCAGGAGACTCCACAGCCTCTCTGGGCAGCCTGGGCCAGGCTCTGGCACCCTCCCAGGGAAGAAGTTTCTCCTCATGTTGAGGTGGAACCTTCTCTGCTCCAGTTGATCCCCATTGCTCCTTGTCCTGTTACTGGGCACTCCAGAGCAGAGCCTGGCCCCTTCCATCTGACACCCACCCCTCAGATATTTATAGACATTCATCAGATCCCCTCTCAGGCTTCTCCTCTCCAGACTGAACAGCCCCAGGGCTCTCAGCCTCTCCTCCCAAGAGATGCTCAAGTCCCTTCATCATCCTCATAGCCTCCATTGGACTAAATTATTTTCCTGTCCCTCTTGACCTGGGGAGCCCAGATCTGGACACAATCTTCCAGGTGAGGTCTCACCAGGGCAGAGCAGAGGGGCAGGAAACCCTCCCTAGACCTGCTGGGCACAGTTTTCTTACTGCTTCCCAGGCTGCCATTGTGGCTCCACACCAACCCACCAGGAAACACCAATGACCTACTGGTGGGCACCTGATCATTTCCCAGTCCCTCATTTTCATCTCACTGAAGGGTGGTGACTTTTACTATTTGTATTTCCATAGTAAGGAACATTTTTGTTAGTTAGAAAGGAGCCATTTGTAATGAGTTACAATGATTTCCATAGAACCACTGATTTTAGAGGTGTTCCTCTACTTAAAGACGTTTTACACTTCAAGGGTAGTTAATTCCTGTGATTTTAACAAATTACCAAATTACTGCATCGCTGGTGCCCTTTCAATGGAAGAAAAAGAGGGAAGGGAATCAGAGCATCAGTGGCACCCGTGGACACAAAGCCAGCACGCCCTTGCTAACAGCAATCCACATCTGTCACCCTCCAGTTGGCTTTCCAGTCACTTCCATTCACAAATATTAATTTTCCTTAATTTGCAAAGGAAAGTCAATAAACAGCAATGAAATGGATAAAAGCCATCAGCACAGCCTGTTCCATCCAGACAGGATTAAACTGCTGGGAAAATGAGGGAAGATGAAAAATCATCACTGGAAGTCAGTTTTTTTCCCCCCAGCCAACACCTCCTTGCACAGTTCTACCCTCTGTTGGTACCATCCCAGTGCAGGAGTGTATCCATGATCTGCCCAAAGCAGTGAGCAAACAAAAAGGTTTAGAAACAGGGATGTTTCATTTAAATCCATCAGAATGATGCTTTATCTTTCCATAATCCCTTTCAGTGGGCAAAGCTGACAGGAGAACACCAACCCCACGTGCCCTTTGAACCAAGGAATTCTCCTGTTTCTCCTATAGTTCAAAGCCATCAATATTTCTCCAGCAGCAGTCTGACAGGTAAATCTGATTTATGTTTATGTCACCCCTCTGACGACCAGCTTATGTATTTACAGTTTGCTCTTGACTTTCTCTACCCTTCTGGGAATATGCTGAAGAAACAATCCAGCCACTCTGCCTGGAGGAGCAGATGGTTCCCTTTCCAGTACCATTAGCTGCAGAGAGAATCCCACCAGCTGCACGAGACAGACAGCTCATTTCAGCCAAATGCACCAAGGAGAAAGAAAGACTCCTTCCCATTTCCCTCCTAATGTAGGGAATGCCAGATGGGAGCAAAAGCCTTTAGGATTTTTAGTGTGTATCAGAAGCAATCATTAAAGAGAAACGTGGCCTAGCCCAGGGGTCAGAACAGCTCCAGTAACTCATCCTGAGATGGAAAACCACATCAAAAACAGGGAACTCAAAGGTGGAAATGCCCAGAATTAGGAGCACACAGACTACCAGAAATGCAGCAGGAGTGCAGAGAAGTTTTACAGACAGATCAGAGGAAAAGGGCTTCATATCTTTGACACAGCACCACAACACTGCACTGCTAGAGAAGGAATTTACATCCAATTAGAATATGTAAAGAGGATCACTAGGAAGTGGAAATAGAACCGTAGAATCAACATTCTGCTTTGAAAAGGGGAAAACTAAAATGGAAAATAATATATTTACACATTTAGTAAGATGGTCCTTCCTTTCAAGTGCCCAGATGCCACGACCCTGAGAACATCAACACAGAGAAAGGCCCAGGGCCTGGGCACCACATCACTGGGCACAGTGCTCCCTCCCACAGCCTGGGTACTCTGGAGAGGTGCTACATGTGTTGCACCCTGATCAGAGGCACTGCACAGTGTGCCCATGGCAGCCCATCTATCTGGGTGGGTTTAAGTTGGAGCACAAGAGGTTTAGGGTCAACACAAGGAAGAACTTTTTCTCAGTGAGGGTGAGAGCTCTGGAACGGGCTGCCCAGAGAGGCTGTGGAACCTCCTTCTCTGAGACATTCCAAACCCACCTGGATCTGTTCCTGGGTGACTTGGTCTAGGTGATCCTGCTCTGACAGGGGGTTGGACTAGATGATCTTCTAGGGCCCTTCCAACCCCTAACATTCTGTGATTCTGTGGGTGTCAGAGCAGCCCCAGATGCCTCCCCACCTCCCCCAGGCTCAGATATTACCTTTCCAAAGGCTGCAGCTTCCATGCTGTGTGAAGCAGGATTTCCAGCACATGGCTCTGCTGTGAATCCTCAGAGAGCTGTTGGGTCATTTTGAAATAATACTCCTTGTTTATGTGATTAAATCAATAGAAAGTCATCTCCTTCCCGTCAGGACGTGGAACGCATTTAAGGATCGATTTGTTTCTTTTTACACTTCAACTACTAACAAATAAATGGAATTGTAAATTTGGAGCAGTTTTCTGACAGAATCTAGCACATAAAACCCTGTTAGTCTCTCTCAAATGGTTTGTCCTTGATGTCTCATTTTCCATTCCAAATGGCACGCTCTGAAGGTATGGAGCAATCCAGACACTTTGGTTTGTGCAGAAGAAACAGTGCAGGTGCCTGCTCTGTGTGGAACTCTGATTGCTGAGGTTTCACAGAACTACCCTCCTGTCAGCCCCACACCCTCAGTGAGGGAAACCCAGAGAAACAAAGTTCTGCCAGCAGGAGCAATAAATGAGCTGCTCCATAAGCTGTGGGTCTAAAGCAAGTTATTTTCTTACAGAGCAGTGTCCTCCTCCTCCCAACTCCCTCCCTGACCTGCCCCAACCCAGCTCCTTCCTCCTCCTGGCTCTGCCCACCCTGCCTGGATCTCACCCCAACCCAGCTGCAGGGCACCGTGCTGCTTGGTGACCAGGAACCACCGAAAGCCAAGCCCTACCCAGCTTATCCTTTGGAAACAGAGGCACCAGATAAACGTGTCTCCCTTTCCTCTTCCCACTGGAGTTCCACAAACAGCAGGGAAATAAACACTGGGCTTTACCTCTGCCCTTCTATCCCTCCACCTGCCCGTGGCTGCTCAGTGTGGGATTGCTGCTGGGAGCACAGTCAACAACCAGCCTGGATCTCCAGGAGCTCTGTGCCTTTAAGAGACAGGCTAAAGCAAAGAAAACTTGGATTTTAAAAGAGTAACATCTCCAATGCCACTGTTTGCATCTAAGATCTACGTTGATTTACAAAAACCTTTCTCCATCACCAGTAACATTTCTATGAGGTGCTGTCAGCACAGAAGATGACTTGGGTAACATTAAGATCACAGATGTGGAGAGACAGCAGGAGGCAGAGCCTCCCCAGTGTGTTCCTATGGAGAAGCTACAATCCTCTAGAAAAAAGATTAATACCATTTCTGAGAGCTGATGAACAAATTCACATTAAAAACCAAGTCAAAGCTTATATTCCCTGTCTTACAGAGATTTTTTTAACTGTATCAACAAATCAACCGCTGCAAAATGCTGCTCCCAGCTGCAATTATTTACTCATAAACCTGCATGTACTGCTGTAGTCAGATTAACTACCCACCACACTCACCAGTAAGTTTGCAGTCCACATACATTAAGCTCCACAGGGCACCTGATGAGCACTGTGTTGATATTTCCCAGTCTTGAAGGGACACCTCTGTACTGCTTCAGCTCTGATCCTGTTGATCAGTTCCCTCCAGTGTGATTTCATCCAAACCCAGAGAGCAGAGTGAATACAAATGCTCCCCTGTTACCTCCTCCATTAATGGATTCACATCTCTGTGGTGCATCCAGGACTCGACAGAATTTCAGATGCTGCCCATCCCTAAGAAGGCTGCAAGTCAAAATATTTGCAAGCCCTGCCTAGTGCTGCCTGGATCATCACAACCCTGTTTTGCTACTTGGCATCCTAAAGCATCTCTCCATCATTCTGTGGCAACAACCTCCTGGCCACGCTGATGTTGGAGAGAAGGAACAATGCATTTCAGTAAATATCAGAACAGAATGCTCCGTGGAGCTGCACTGGATGGTTTTGTTCCTGTGAATACAATTACAAATCATCAAGAAATGAAGAAATCATAGTGCTAGGATTGAGCAGAAAAACCAAGGTGCAAGCAAAGCCTGAACAGCATCACAACAAGCAGCTTAGGAAAAGACAGTAAGAATCACTCACGAAATCCTTAGATTACCTTTTGGATCGTCTCAACATGCTGGTGGCAGGCAGGGAGAAATTGGACAGCACTGTCCAAAAGGAGTCAGACATGATCTTTAAAAGCTTTCATTGCTGGGAAAATACAGCACAGTCGAGCCACTAGCAATAAATAAGGAACTAAATAATACCAGTGACAGAGCCAATGCAAATTCCCTGTAGACCTTGCAAGCTGTTCCATTAACGTGAGGCAGGCGGGCGAGCTGCTGCTGGCTCCTCTGCCTCCCCTGCCTCCCAGCTCCAGCCCCGGGTCCCTCCCTCCACCTCGGGAGGCAGTGCAAAATGAGGGATTGCTTCCCCGTGCTAGGAAATCCGCCTTCCAAGTGGAGCCGGGTCTCTCTGTAGCATCCATGCTCTGTGGCCATCCCTCTGCCTTCATCCCAGAGCCCTCAGAAGGGTTTTGGGCTGTGTTTGCAGCTCTGCCACGGGGGGTGAGCTGTGGCTGTGCACAGAGCTCCTCTCGCTGCCTACTTTCTGCTTTGCTTTGGAAATGGTGGCTCTCCTACTTTCCAACCCCATCAGGCACAGCAGGGACATCTGGATTATTTTCTTTTTTAATTAATCTTTCATCTTTAAACAAATATCACCTCGTAGCTGAAGGAACCCAGATGGATTTTCTAATTCAAAAAAGAAAACAAAACTGCAAAGCTTACAACGGCAGCTAAAATCAGTTTAAAATCAGAAACCCCTTCTCCCCCCAGTCAGCTGCACCTCACTGCCATCAGCCCCGGGAAACTCAAACTCCTACACAGCCTGGGACCCCCAGACCACCCCCCAGCAGCTGAATTCTGACAGCACCACACAAGAGGGTGATGCACATCAGAGGTTCCCACCCCCCCATCACCTAAAGTTTACTCCTCCCCGTTGTGCCTCTGCTTCTTGACATGTTTTTGCTTTTTCCACGGCCTAAACAAACCCTCAGTGAAACTGCCTTTTTTCATTGTTGTTGTTACCATTTCAACATGCAATCTATATTCTTTCTGTTGTGGCTTTTTTAAGCGCTTCTGCCAGGAGGCAAGCTAATGATGCTCTCATATTTCAGCCTTTTGGAGAGGCTTTTTATCACAGACATGAGAAAGATGACAATCAACAGCTGGCACTGCCTTCCCTGCACAATATAGCCCTTAAAACTACACATCAATGCTGGGAGAAAGAAATCCCAGCAGAGCCTACTGGGATTTAGCTTTCCACATGGAAGAATTAGCTGCTCTTCATGATTTTCCATTAAATAATGGGAAATTTTTTAACTACACCTTGATGAAGAACTGTAGTGTCTGATTCAGCAAAGCATGTCCTTGCATCTGAGTTCAAACAGGGAAATGGGATTTCACTGGCAATGTGATTTCACATGCTGCAGGAACCCAGTCTCTGCTCAAACACAATCATCTCTGCTACAGCTTTTAAACCTTGGGATCAAATGAATCCAAATCACATTGCTGGTTGAGCACACAAAGTTAATTTCTAGCACAACCAGACACAAACTCTGCCACTGTCTACCACTGATGAGAAAGAATAAACACATTTGGCTTTGGATCCAGGTAATAACATTTATCAATCGAGTGTGGAGCCTAGAGAACAGCATTTGAGAGTTATAGTCAGGATATTATGTGACCTTCCAATAAACCCTGGATTTGAAAAGGTATAAAAATACTCAGATTTCCTCAGTCAGCTAAACCATGAATTGAAATTCCAGAGCAATAATGGGTGGGGAAAAAAGAAAGTGCTCAGTTAACTAACAGGATGAACCCATCACGACAAAAATAAATGCCTGACTGCTTAGAGTTGGCAAATAAACTCACAACCAGCTAAACCCTCTAATTGTGTATTCATTGTGCTTGTTCCTGAAGTGGCTGAAACTCAGCAGCTGAAGACACATCCCTCTGAAGACACAGCACTCGTGGCACCACTCACACGTCTCTTCCAGGAAAGCCCCAAGAAGGAGAAGCCACTTCAGGAGGAGCCTCTCCATGTGCTCCAGGGCAGCAGGAGCCCAGAGACACCCTGTCCATCCTCTGTTGCTCTTGAGGAGCACTGGGCAGCCCCAGCAGTGCAGGGGAAGAGGTGTCTGCTGTCACCAGAGACCCCTGCCCACCATGTGTCCTGCAGAGCACTTACCCAAGAACTGCAAAAAGCACTCTGGGAATTACATAACCCTGGCTCACAAACAGCAGGAATTTATTTAACACTTCATGTTCCTACTTTTCTAAACTCCCATTCCACACACCAAGAGCAAAATGTGACCAAATCAGCCTCTGCAAAGCACTCCTTCTGGACCTGGCCTCAGGAGTTAACTCCAGAGCTGTCCAGAGTGCCCAGAACAACATGCAGAGTCTATCCTGGAGATGCATTTTTGCTAGAGAAACAGAACACTGAGAAACCATCAAACAGCCTGTGTAAAAACAAGTCCTGGTTTAAGATAGAACGTCACCATTGGCAGAATTTGCTTTAGTGCTAACAAAGGTATCAAGCAGAAGGATTTTCTCCCACTGACAGTAAGTGAAATCCTAAGGAATTCCATTACTGTCAAGCACTTGGCAAAACTGGGATCAGAAGCTTCTCACCAGTTCGGCCTTCTGCTTCTGCCACAAAACCAGCTCACTCACACAAACCGGTCACAAGAGGAGTTTTCTAGTTCGTTTAACTCACCAAAACATGACCATGTCTCTGTCAAGTCCTGATCCTGAGCTGTCCCTGGCCTGAAGAAACTCCTTTCACTATAAAACCCTTCCAGTCACCCTTCAGGCCATTCAGTCTCCATCAGTCTCCCACTTTCTCCATTCCATGACTGACCTGGCCTCGGGATGGTCCCCCTGCAGAACGCTCAGGAGCCTCCTGTGATGATGGAGCATCTCTCTGCTGACCACATGGAGCTTTCAGGGTGCTCCCTGTGCCACTGCACCCACTGGGCAGCTACAAACAGCCAAAGTCAAGGACCTCCCCAGTCCCTACTCTGCCATTACCAAAGTAGGACATTAATTAAGTGTAACATGAAATGAGAATGCTCTTGAGTTGGATGGGACTTTGATCAACCTGCTCTAGTGGGAGGTGTCCCAGTCCTTGGCATGGGGGTTGGAACTGGATGAGTTTTAGAGTCCCAACTCCAGCCATTCTATGATTCTATGACTATATATTATGTAATATTTCAGTCAGAATGAATCCTATAGTAGTTCATTAGTTTTCCAATGAAGTTTCCTGAGTCACAGCAGGGTAAAGGAAAGTTTACAATGGCAACCAGCTGAAACACCAGTTGTAAGCTAAAGCAGCTGAAGTAAACAGATATCTGCTCTATACCATCAACAATATAGTTCACACTGTGTAACGTGTAAAAACTCCAGCAGAAAACCTGGAATATAGGGAAAGGGAAGAAGTCCTTCCTACAGGCTTCTTGGAAAAGGAGGGTTCCTTTAAAAAGAAATCACATGGAAGATGTGTGTGGAGCTATTTGGGGCATCATTATTATTTGAACAGTGAGCTAGGCAGAGGAAGAACAGCCTGTCTTGGAGCAGACTGCAGTCTCCAGATGTGGAAGAAGCAGCCTGACAGAAAACATGACGTTGGATGGATCTTTAAGGTGGATTTTTCTATCATTACACAACAGACAAATACTCCCCCAGCTCCAGAAACCACCAATGCAGAGCTGAACACTTTTCTATTACAGTGGTCATGCAGATTTCAATGGCTGACTGTATAAACTCCCCAGTTTACACACAGGGCTCCCACAGACACAGGTACCTGAGAGAAATCTGGGAGCTGAGGGTAAAGCACAACCACACCCCTCTGGTATGCATTTCCCAGGCAGGGGAGCATCCTAATGACCTAATGCACTAGTTAATGATTAAAGGATCAGAAACATTTCCTGAACTCCCTGTCAGCCACTGCACACTCATCTACCTGGATAAAAGCTGCCAGTTTCTCATGTAACTTTAATCTGGCACAGTTACTGAATTCACAGGGGTTGCCATCGTAGTGGAGTCTGAAATGTTCCCTAAGCAACTGCTCTGACTTCAGAGCCCAACAACTCAGACACAGACTAAACTACAGTTCTATCACCACAATTAGTTTTTTCTAAATGCAAACATTACCAAAGAGTGATAAGAAGCAAGCAAGCACTGATAAAACACAAAGATAATCATGCCCCAAATCCTGTGAATATTTAAGAGGAAAGATTCTTTCTTTACATTTATTTACAAAAATTATCATTTGTTAGTATGCTAATATTCCATACAATAATATTCTTCCCAAATAACATTAGTAAATGCTTGGCAACTTTAATAAAACATAAGCTTCACATTATTTCAAGCTTACAAAATTGATGATTGGGTTCAGATGCCATGGAAAGGTCAATTATCCTCTTTTAATAGTTACTAGAACTTGCATTCTTTCCTTAGCCCTGTCATCTTCATCTGTGTGACTCAAATGTCAGTTGTCTCATTGCATCAAATGTAACCTCAATATGTGATTCAAACACCATAAAAAAAAAACAAGAAATGGTCTTTAGAAAAACAGTTCTGAACATGAGTGCTGAAAATCCTCCCTGCACATTTAGACAGAAATAATCCAACATGTTACCCTGAGCATGGCTGAAGCCTCAGGAACACTGCACAGCACCAGGCTGCTGCTGTACCCCGACAGGCTCAGCCAGACTCCCCCTCCTCATCACCCACCACAATGTATTCCAAGGAAAACACAGACTGAGACTCCACAGCATCTCCACCCTGAGCATGTTATCAGACCCCACACTGCACCTAAAGCTGACTTTCCAACCTGCAAACTGGTTGGGAGGTTGAGGAGGGTGTCTCAACCTCTTCTGCCACTCCAACCTGATCCTAGACCACAGGACTGTCAGGGTTGGAAGGGACCTCAAAGCTTATCCAGTTCCTAAGGGCAGGGACACCTGCCACTAGAGCAGGCTGCTCAGAGCCCCATCCAGCCTGGCCTGAAAAACTTCCAGGGATGGTGTCTTTGCAGGGATTGAGGATTAAGAACTCCAGTGGGTGGTTAAAACTAAACCAAGACAACATACAAATTGTTAAGGTGAAATAAACCAATCAACTGCAGCCTGCCAGGCCACTGCAGAGAGGCTGGTGCTGGGCTCTGCTCACAGGTCATCAGTGACAGAACCAGAGGGGAGGGATTCCAGCTGCTCCAGGGGAGGGGCAGACTGGAGATGAGGGAAAATTGTTCCCTGACAGAGCAGCCAGAGCCTGGCACAGGCTGCCCAGGGAGGGGGTTGAGTCCCCAGCCCTGGGGGTGTTTCAGGGTCGTTTGGATGTGGGTTTGAGGGCCATGGTTTAGGGGTAAACTGTGTAGAGTAGGGTAGTGGTTGGACTGGATGATCCCAAGGGGCTTTTTCAACCTGACTGACTCTAAGAAAACAAAGAGCAAAGAGAGGGAGCAGAGCTGTATTTACACAGGTGAATTACAGGATTTTTTGTTGTTCAGATGACAACTTAATAGCTCACAACAGCAAAAATGGCTCCTCTCATCTATACAAGGCCAGCCACTTCCAACAGCCAGGCTGAGGGTCACGGTGGGGGCTCCAGGCCCAGGGCTGCCCAGTGACCAGCTGCAGGCACTGCCACCCCTGCCCCCCAGCCTGTACCCAGAACACCAAGCCAAGCCCAAACTCTTCAACGAGCTCTAGCATCTGCTCTGTCTCCAGGTACAGCTGAGGCTGCTCCACCTTGAACCTCCAGGGCAGGACCCTGCAGCTCACAGCCAGGCTGACATACTCAGCTCAAACACTGGGGGTTCAAAGCCCCTGCCCTTACTGTGGCTCGTGGGGACAAAAAGCTTATTTCATAGGCTGTTGGCTAAGGAGAGTTATTCTGGGAGCAAGGGGATGGTCATGGAATGAGCAGACTAAGAGGATAAATTTTACATTTTTCGAGCATAAATTCTTAATGAAGTTGGAGCTTTGGATAAGAATAGACTGGCAAAATAAGCCATGGTACTGAGATATGGGAAATGAAAACCATGCTTGGGAAACATCGGGTGTGCTGTGTATTGGGAAGAGGGAGAGGGAAAGGGGGAAAGGATAAAAAAGAAAAAGGAAAAAAGGGGAAGAAAAGGAAAAAAAAAAAAAAGAAAAAAGGAAAATGGGGAAAAAAAGGAAAAAGGAGAAAAAAGGAAAAAAGAAAAAATATTAAAAAAAGAAGGAAAACCAACCAGTTTTAAAGACAGAATTTACATCCTCATTTGGCCATGAATTTTTACACAGGAACTGCCCCAATTTTAGTCATTCATTTGGAATAATACGAATCTTCACAGCAAAAGTGTAGCTTTGAAACCTGAACTTAGGGAAGAGCTGTGATAACTGATCACCAACCAGGAGGCAAACAAAATACTCAGGGCTGGGAGCCTCAAAAAATCCATAATGTACAAGACAGGATGATCACGAGAACAAGCCTGGACACTGATGGTTAAATAACATCAGTTTAAAATAATAAAACCAACATTTTGGAGTTTGCAATGCTAAACCTTACTACCCTTTTTTGGTAACACATGAAACCTGGCACAAATCAATCAAACCAATGTTGCTAGAAACAAAATTATTTAACATAAGTGCCCATTTAGAAATGAATCTGACCCAGCTCACCTCACCTGTGACCTTCTGAACTATCTCAGAGATAAACAGAAATATTGATAAATGAGAATATGAATGCTATACACACTCTCTTCTGAATTTTGATCAGCAGATCTAACAATGCACAGATTTTATAAATATGGGGACAAAAAAATCAATATTTAAGTAAAATTTATGCTCTTTTTTTTTTTACATTTTCTAACAAACCCAAATGTTGCCTTCTGTGCTATCTACAAAAACACAACTGGTTCTGAAAGAGCACTTCCAACTCATTTTGCTCAACACACAAACTACTGAGCAAAGGGCTAAGCTGAGGGAGCACGGATACTGGAATGTTAGGACTTTCAACAGAGAAACAACCACTTAGAATCATGGAATGGTCAGGGTTGGAGGGACCTCAAAGCTCATCCAGTTCCAAACCCCTGCCATGGGGGGACACCTCCCACTAGAGCAGGTTGCTCAGAGCCCCATCCAGCCTGGCCTGAGAAACTGCCAAGGATGGGGCTTCTCCCACCTCTCTGGGCACCCTGGGCCAGGGTCGCCCCACCCTCCTGGGGAAGAAATTATTCCTCATGTCTGATCTGAATCCACCCAGCTCTAGTTTCCATCCATCCCCTCCAGTCCTGTCACTACCCAACAGCCTAAGAAGTCCCTCCCCAGCTTTCCTGGAGCCCCTTCAGATCCTGGAGGTCACAAGAAGAACCGTCCTGTGGGGGTCTCAGCTGCCCTGCTGGTTCCCAAGAGTAGGGTGGTGCAGAGGCAGGTGACATTGCCAGGGGAGGCCACAGGGCGGGACAGGCCCCGGGGGCAGCACTGCTTGGCCCGACCCAACTGCCCTCTGGGCTGGAAGGGAGCTCCAAAGCTCATCCAGCCCAACCCCTGCTGAGAGCAGGGACATCTGCAACTAGAGCAGGGTGCTCAGAGCCTCCTCAAGCCCCACCTGGAATGGCTCCAGGGATGGGGCCTCAACCACCTCCCTGGGCAACCTGTGCTGGGAAAGAACTTCTGCCTTAGCTCTCATCTCAATCCACTCCTTTCTCATTTAAACCATTGCCCCTTGGCCTTTCACTGCAGGCCTTTGGAAACAGCCCCTCTGCAGGCTTTGGATCAGCTCCCTTCAGGCACTGGCAGGTGCTCCGAGGTCTCCCTGGAGTGAGCACACCAGCCAGTGCCTGTCTCAGCCCAGAGAGGTGACAGTGACTCTGCCCAGCCGCTGGATCGATAACATCTCTGCTCCAAAGACCTGGAGGTCTAAAGAAAGGGAAGGGCAAGGAGGGCAGGAGGGAGAACAAAAGCAAGACAGGGCTCTTTCACCACAGCAAAGATTACCACTTGAAGATTTTATTTTAGAACATGAATAATTCACAGTGACAGTGTAATGTAAACTAGGGTAGATTATGCTCTCAAGTACCACGCAAGGGATTGAATGACTCAATAATAACCAGTAGCCAAAGGAGCAAAATTTTCAGAGATAAACGAAGGGAAGAGAGAACTTGGAAGAAGTGGAACAGGAGTATTTGAGAGGTATGAAGGAAAGCAGGAACAGAGATCCTGAAGAAAAGGGGAATACTAACAGAGCCAGTAGGAAAGAGAACAGGGAAGGGTAGAGATGATGAAGCTCTGCTGCAGCCTCCTGGTGTGGTACAGGTTTGGATAGTCAAGTAAGAATCTGAATTTAAATGAGGCCAGAGTTACCCACAGCTCAGGACCACCAGACACAGCTGAGCTGGGTACAAGGTTAAAACCTGGTGCTGTGCTCCCCTGAAATCTTCCTCCCTTCTTTAGTCTAAACTTCCCCTACTCTTTCCATTTAATATTGATGCTCTAAATGAGAAATTGCAAGGGATGGCTTTGGAGAGTTAATTTTTTAAGCCAAGAGATCTGAAAGGAATTTCCTGCAGCTGCGCAGGACTGGTCCTGTGNCACCAGACACAGCTGAGCTGGGTACAAGGTTAAAACCTGGTGCTGTGCTCCCCTGAAATCTTCCTCCCTTCTTTAGTCTAAACTTCCCCTACTCTTTCCATTTAATATTGATGCTCTAAATGAGAAATTGCAAGGGATGGCTTTGGAGAGTTAATTTTTTAAGCCAAGAGATCTGAAAGGAATTTCCTGCAGCTGGGCAGGACTGGTCCTGTGCTAATGTGAGCAGCTATGTCACCTCACCTGCTTCTCCCCAGCTCCAGGCCACGGAGCTGACACTAGGTACTCACTAGTGCACACCCCTACTCCTAGTGCTGCAGAAGGGGTGTTACCCAGGCCTCACACTCACTGACTGCCCAACTCAACCCAAAATAGCACCTGGTTGCCTCACGGAACAATTAAAAACAAGATGTCTATCAACAACAAAAAACACATGACTGCCTGGCTAAGAATATATATTTCATTCTCAGGATTCCTTTGCCAGGAATCTTCCAGTGCTTGAGTTGCTTCTGTATTCAAGAGCACAAGGTGTTTGAGGGAGAGACTATGGAGAAGGGAGGATTTTGTACAGAACTGAGCACACTGCTGTCATCTGAGGAAATCACTGTTATTTGAGGATAAGGGCAGAAAAAGAACTACTCCTATATTTACTGAAGCCTCTTTAGAACCTCCTGAGCTTTTCCTTCCTCACTAGAAGCTGCTAGCTTGGCCCAGCCAGCCCACACCCCTTGAACAGAGCAGGAGTAGGAAATGAGTGAGCTCCCATGCAGGGGTCCCACCAGACCACAGCCTTCCAGCACAGCTACACAGAAAAACCAGTTGTGAACCACTTGCCTATAGGTGAAACAACCACCCAGTTCTAACACCACAGCAAACACTCCCCTCTGGGAGCCTCCAGGACAAACCCCCAGGTTATGCTTCACAAATGGTTCCATGGAGGGCAGCCAACTGGAAAAGAATTCACACCTCAGGCTCCAAACCCCAGTGTTTAACTCTTCTGCTACTCCAGCTCCAGGCAGGCACTGGTGGCAAAATAACACCATTCTGGCCACCATGGCTCAGGATTTCCAACCACATGGCAAGCAAACAGACAGGTTCTGATCAGTGTGAGACAGTTAGCTGAACCTGTCAAGTTTTAGGTCTCACCAGTATGTCCCTCCCCTGTAGTCTCCACCTCTTAGACGGGAAAAACTATTCCATAGTATAATAACTGGTACAAATGAAAACGAATAAAGTTAAAAATATCCATTAAAAAAAAAATAATTCTGGGAAACTCATTCATTCATTCATTCATTCATTCATTCATTCATTCATTCATTCAGTGTGGGCTGTAGATTACAGTTGAGTTGCCAAAGGATTACCTGCTCAAAATTCACCACTCCACATTCTGCATAATGATCTATTCACAATGCTGTTCTGTTACTCATTACTCCTGAATAGCTTCTCCATGTTGTTTCCACAAGTGACATTACACTGGCTCACCCTGACCAATTATTCTGCAGCTTCAGGGGAGCAGAACTTGCATCAAATCAAGCTCTAAACTAGGAGGAGACTGCCTGCTGCAAACCAGCACCACTTCCAACTGGCACTGCAGCTGAAGTCCTCTTCACAATCCTCTGACAAGTGTCAATCAGGAGATTCGAGCTGAAATAAACCCTTAAATTTGCATCAAGTGACTTGAAACTCCAAGGAAATATCAGTAGAGACAGGAAACTATCACCAAGCCCTAAAAGGCCTTGAGGCGTTTCAGAACAGGAAAAAAACCTACCAGGAGACTCATCACGTTTCCATTCCAAAATGCTTTTTATTTTCCCAAAAAATATGGAACTTCTGCTTACAGGTGCTGCCCTGCTGTTGTAAAAACTCTTCAAACCCCAAACCCAGGCGGATTCAGGGACACACACGCCAAGAATCACCTGGAAGGGATTTCTGTACCTGCTGTGAAGCAGAGGGGCTGGAGTTACAGGATCCTCACCAAGACCCAGCAGGAATTCTGATACAGAAGGAAACCCCCCAGGCTCACAGGAGACCCCCCAAGGCAGACATGGCCACCCCAAGCCCTTGGGAGGGAGCTGAAAGATTCTCTGAGGACACCACACTCAGGGACCCCAACAAGCCTCAGCTCCACGGGCAGGTACCTCCCCCATCACTGCCCAGGAGAAAGGCTTTAAAAGCACAAAACATGCACAGCTTGTTTGTTCAAAATCTAGGTGTAATGTATTCTTGTTACCTACCAGAGTTATTGATTAAATGCCTGTTTCCTAGGATAGGAATTTTATGTAAATAAATTAATGTATTCCTAAATTATATCACAGATGTCCATAAAATCCTCATTATACCAAATTCATGATGTTGTAATTACATACTGATCAAGTAATTATGTACTGTGCTCAAACACTGAATATTCTGGAGCAAAGTTAATTTTCCCATTTTATTTTACTTAAGACAGAAAGGATCTGAGCATCATCAAATCTGGGAATGGAGACCAGATTTTGTACAGGCTCGGGAAAAAAAAAAAAAAAAANAAAAAAAAAAAAAAAAAAAAAAAAAAAAAAAAAAAAAAAAAAGGAGAAAAAAAAAAAAAGGAGGGGATAAAAAGGAGGAAAAAAGATAAGAAAAAAAACCCTATGAAATAATTCTGCAAAGCTATAAACAAAATAATTTATTAAAGCTAGAACCTCCAAGGGAAGCATCCCTATAATCTCTATCATATATCCCTGTGAGAACACATTCCACAATTGGGATGAATTCACAAAATCAAACAGCATGAGAAAATACCCCATGAATAATCCAGCTGAACCCAACTCTTTCCTTCATTTGTTGGGATAAAGCAAATTTCCACTGAGGCTTCATCTCATCAAAAGCACCCAGAGAATCCAAAACTAATGGCACCTGGACACTTTCATCCTTGTTCTCATAAACAAATTAATCTGGTTTATACAGAATTTAATAATAGATGTATTGAAACCAGCTGATACCCTGCTGAGGGTGACACAGGAATGCAAGGGTGTTGGACATGGGGGGGAAATGCACGTTCATTTCATCTCAAGACTCATCACTCCCATCTTAGAACAATGATTTCATGACATCTTTAAGCAACCTGGGAACAAGAAATGCTGGAAATCCCTATTTTGATTAAAGGACATGTTGAGGTGGAACCTTCTCTGATCCAGTTTATCCCCACTGCCCCTCATCCTGTCCCAGGAATGCAATGCAATGGGTGCAGCTGGAACATGGGGGCGTCCATGGAAATGTGAGAACTTCTTCTTGACAGACAGGCAGTGGAGTCTCCTGCTCTGGAGACTTTCCAACCCCACCTGGATCTGTTCCTGTGTGGGCTGCCCTGGGTGCCCCTGCTCTGGCAGGGAGTTGAACTCATGATCTCCAGAGGTCCCTTCCACCCCCACCATGCTGGGATTCCACCTGCTATCAACTCCTTTGCCCTGCAATCAGGCACTTCCCATCTCCTTCCACTCTTCCATAAGGTTTCTGTTCTTTTCAACTGCTCAAAGGCTGTGTGTAAAGTATTGTCTGTCACTCTTGGAGTGACTCCTTCAGAACCATGAAGCTGCAGGCTGTGTGCCAGGACATCAGCTCTTCACCTGTCCATGTAAACATACCACCACCACCACCAAACACAGGCGGGGAAGGAAAATCCACCTAGAGTCTTCCAGATGCAATACGGCACGAGAAGCATTTCCCACCAATGCTGACCTGTTCCTAGCTACACTTCCCACCAGCTCCTGGTGTCACCTGCCCAGCCCTGGAGGTGAAGCACCTCCAGACCTGAGGCTGTGAAGCTGAGGAGATCAATGCTGGCAGTAGCTGACCCAGGGGAACCTTTGCTCTAGGAGAGCAGGAATGGCTGCCACTGGAGCTGTAACCAAGCAAACAAAACTACAACAAAGAAACCAGGATCAAATGGGATCAGGATCTGCACAGGTGGAAGCAACAAGGACAAAAATAAAATAGTGATGATAGCAGAGCTTGCACAGAGCCACCAACTGTGAATCATCAACCACTGAGAGCAGAGGGCTGGAAGGTCCCCATATGGGAAAAATATTGCTATTGAGGAGAGACCATAGTAAGAGTGGAATAGAACTTGGCACTAAGAATTGGATATGAACTGCTCTTAAAGAGACAATTATTCACTGACACATGTCAAATGCCTTAAAATGGAAGGATTTACTGTGAGGGTTGTAGAGCATTGGAACAGAGTCCCCAGAGAGGCTGTGGAGTCTCCTGCTCTGGAGACTTTCCAGCCCTGTCTGGATGCATTGCTGAGGGATCTGCTCTAGTTCTGTCCTGCTCTGGCAGGGGGTTGGACTCCATGATCTCCAGAGCTCCCTTCCAACCCCCACCAGTCTGTGACCCTCAGAGAATTAAACATGGCAAGTATCAAAAAGGCTTTTGAAAATAATCAACAATCATTATATCTCCTCCCTCAAAAAGGAACATTTCTCAGTTGACTTTAACAGTAATCTAATTTTGCTCATTAATTACTAGTTATGACTGTTAATTACCCCCAACTCTACACAGCATCAAACCATGTCAAATCACCCTTGGAAAGGAACACTACCCAATACCAGCTTTTAAATAACAACAAATCACTTCAACCTTCAATCAACAGCAACAGCATCAGAAGAGGAGTCACCATCAGGAGACAGCTCTTCAGTCACTGCAAGGGCTGCCAGGATGGCCACCAGAGTTAAGAATTTTCCCCAAGTGCTGCCCAATGTGCTGGCAGAGTGGCAGGCACACTTGGCAGCCACCTCCCTGGGCAGCCACCTTCCTCTTTGTGGCACTGTGGGACACACCGAGTAGAGGCAGAGGCACCAGCCCTTCCCTTTGCTGCCAACCTGAGTGCCCCCCAACAGATGGAATCCACATTCCTCCCAGATACAGGCTCAGATGCCTAAAATAGCTCCACTTCACATTTTCTTGTTACCCCTGCCAGAGCAGCCTCCCTCTGAGAGAGCAGGCTGGTTGGAGGGGTTATTGCATTACCACCTGCTGAGTAACTGAAACCTGACCAGCTACCTCCACCCTGCAGCCTGGGAACTTCAAAACCAGCCCCTGATGGCCATGCTGGCTCAAGTTTTCAGCAGGTACCACCGAGCTCTGGTTTCATAACTGCACACACAGGGATCTCTGGTTTGTGTCAGCCTTTGTCAGTCACTAGCTTTGCAGGTGAAACTTCCTAGAGGAGAAGCTGAAGGATTCCACTGAGGCCACACACGTTCTCTTAACAGCACAACGTGGGTAAACTGGTTTGGACTTTTGCTTTACAATCTCTTGCACCTCCATATTTAAGCCTCCCAACAACAGGCTTGATTTTACTCATCCTCTGTAGACCCTGTGTCCGGAGACAGAGGCTTCAGCCTCCCAGCTGCTGTAAGAACCCACTGTGGGCTGGCACCTTAGCACTGACCTGCCACTCTGGGCATGGGTTTTTAAACACCCCACTCTAGGCTGGTTTAGTTCTCAGGTGGTTTACTTGACATCAGCAATACCTGTAAAGGTTCCTTTGCTCCACTGCACACACACTCAGAAGCCAGCAGGTGGTACAAGCAGGATTTTGCATGCACACACAGGTAGACATGGTTTCCATTCCTCAGTGTGTAAGGAAAGAATAAACTACACACAAACCAGCAAGATTTGTGCCAAGAAGCAAAGCAACCCCAGCCCTGTGAGTAAATTACAACTTCAAGGCTGTTCCCTTCTGTTAGAGATTACTGACAGGAACTGTGAAGCTGGTGAGTTCATAAGTGGTTACACCAAGACCAAACTGTTAGGAGCTCCCAGATGATGCCTCTCCTTACCTCCACTGGAAAGGATGGCTGCAGCACGGGCTAGGCGGGTTGCTCTGGGCTTGGGAGGTCAGGTAAAATACTAGAGGAGAAGTAACAAGTGCACAGTCAGCACTAAAGGGGAATTTAAGGTGCTGCAGACCTGGAGCAGATGGAGGAGAGAGCATGTGCTGCTGGACATCGCTTCCTCGGCAGTGGGAGTGCAAAGGAGAGCAGATTCTGACAAGGTACCAGGGTAGAGAAAAAACAATAGATCAGGGTCAGTATCATCACCTGTTTCAATAAAGATCCTTCCAAAATACAAGTTCTATCTTCTTAATCAAACACAACCAACTTAGCAAGTCATCCTCTGGATTCCCACCCAAGCCAAAGTGTATTTCTCCGGCAACAGAATTATTTTTCTACTACGAAAATTTCCCAATCTGGGATTGACCAAATCAAGGGTTTTGGTTTTTTTGCAGTGATTCCCAGGCTTTCTGGAATACAAACCACTGTCAATCCTGAACTTTTAATTAAGAAAAAAACAAAATGCTAATGGCAGCAGCAACAGCCACGGGCCATTTGTATCACAGCTTTCACAGCCTGGGAGCCACCACTCCACACCATGGCTGTGGCAGTAACAGAAATGTGCAGCTGGGAAAACACGAATTACACAAACCATTAACTAGAAAACAACATTTAGCACTGTCAGTGTTTTAGAGCAACTGCTAATGAAGCCTGAAAGCAGCAGTGCAAAGTGGCTTTGTTCTAATTTTAGCACTGAGGAAACTGAGGCAGGGGAAGGTGAAGTGAGTGTGCCCAGCACACCCGCTGCAGCAGCAGGATTGCAGCTGAGGGCACTGCTGCTGGGCTCAGTTCTGGGCTCAGTTGTAGCAGCCAGCATGCAACCATCTGCACAGGGAGCAGAGAAAACAGCTCCTAGGTAGCTGCATTCCAAAAAGCTTCTAACAGACTTCTACATAAACATACCGAAAAAGAGCTTCTAACACCTACTTTATTGAGCTACAGAGAATGAGGTGTCCTTCACTAGAAACAAAGTAAAAGTTAGCTCACCAAAATTGCTATCATAAAGTATGCGGTGCATTAGAATGAAAACCATGGATTCTTACACCTCAGGTTTTGATTGAGAAAAAAAGTTTCTCTTTCCTATATTTAAACAGAAAAGTGAGCATCAGGGAAATCTGGGGCACGCTTCAGTTTCGTTTAGTATTCAAATATTTTATCCCAAAAGTCCTGAAGCCAAGTATGTTTGTCAAGAAACCTGGTTTTAAATCTCCTAATATTATCAAATTCTTTCTCAGTAAGTAAGCTTTAGATATGGGAACTCCTCCCCACCAGCAATCTCTGCTTAAACAGCTGATGAGCTTTACAGTTCAGGGACAGAAAAGGTTAACCCTGCCCCTTACCCCACTCCTCCCTCCACTGACTGGGTGACCGATTCATTTAACCTCCACTACTTATAAAAATAGCATTAAATATAATTTTCTTAATTTTACCTAATAGAAATAATAAATATAACTACAAACATCATAAATAGCAGATTTCATTAGTAGATTTCAAATAATTTCTAGAGGACACAAGCAGTAAAAAGGAATCGTTTCTATTTCATTTGTAGAAATGCACATGGCAATGTCGAAGTTGACTTGAATCTAAAAGTTTTTAGTAGCATTTGTAATTTTAAAAATATAATAAAAGTAGCAAAGGTTTCTGGAGATTAAAGCCCTGTGGCAACTTTCTGGCACACAAATAGAAGTACTTTCTAAATCGGAAGAGTGATCAAACGAGAAAGGCAGTTACAGCCAGTCAGTTTTACTAGGTTAATACTTGGTACAACACATCCCAGTTAAAAACATTGAAAATTTCCTCTTTTTTTGGCTATACTTTATGGTAAATGCTCCCCAAAAGTAAAAAGTTAAACCTTCAAATGAAATGTCAGGTACAGTCAACAAAGCATACCAAAGTTCTACCAAATAAAATCAATGCCTACTGGCCACAGAAAATTGTGGCTCCTTTTTCTTCACAATTTCAATTTGAAAACTATTTTAACTTCAAGTTATTTTTCCCACCAGTCCTTACTGGATCCGCAGGGATGGGGCTCCAAGCCTCTCTTTCCTCCTCTTCATCATTGTGCTGTTACCACCGTTGCTTCCCTGCGTTAAGAGGCTTAAAGGCAGGGAGGAGAGCGCACCAAGGCGGGCACAGAACAGCCAGGGCAGCTTCAAGCTCTTCCCGCTGCCCTCGGTGCCACAGAGCCCTCGGGAGTTCAGTTACAGTCCAGATTAATCACTGCTCGTCTCACAACCCGAACTAGCACAAAATAAGAATATCCCAATGTCTTCTACGAGCCTATCCATAGCATCCAGAGGGAGCAAGGGCAGCCCAGCAGGAGGAGAGGAAGGTGCGGGGAAGTCCAGGGCACGGATCAGCCGCCGGACCCGTCTCGTCCAGCCAGGCTGGGGCTGAGCACACAGCAAACCCGCCCCAAACTTCTCCCGGCCTTCACGGCGCTGGCACTGGCTCATCAAGCCCAAGGGGAGCGGAAAGCCACGGGCACACTTTGAAGGATCCTGGCAGAACTCTGACACAGCAGCTTGAAATCTCCGAGGGCGAGAGGAGCCTCCCCCGCTGGCAGCCGCGGGCAGAGAGCAGCTGCCGTCGGCCGGCGGGGGAAGCTGGGAACCAGCCCTCGGGCACCGATCCACCCCCTGCCAAACACGGCAAGCGCAGCCCTCAAAGCTCCTGGAACTCCCAAACTGCGCTCCAGCTGCGCACTCCATGGATTGTGGAGATGAGAAGGGAGCAGCAGCCGCTGCTGACACCTTCCCCAGAGAGCAACGTTCAACGCGAAGCTGGCTTTGTGTTGTTTGCAGATGGCAATTTCACCCGACTCGTGGGTGTGCAAGGAGGGTTTTTTTCCAAAAGCAAACAAGCAAGAACTCCCAACACCTATTTTTGCTAGATCCGAAGGTGTTAAAGACTGTACCCGGGCAGGGAAAGGCTTCTGTTCACTCCTACTCATCAACCCACGCACATTCCAGGTGACAGCTCCTGTCTCTGGCGATTCAGATCACAGCAGGAGTAGCCCCTCTCTACCGGCTCTCAACCTCTCCCCAGTCACGGCCCATCGGAAACAGCAGCTGCCAGGCCCAAAAGTAAGGGTGAGGGTGCCCAGGGTGGCTGTTCCTCAAACAACCAGAGCCCTGTGTCCACTCCCTTCAGAGTAAGAAATCATAGCAAGCAACAAAAGGTACAAATTTGAGCTGTTGTGTATAATTTTATTATAACAAATAATCAATGTAAATGGCAGCCTGGATTAAGGAGTGGGAAGTTGCTCATAAAAACCTGCACACAAACTATTCTCACTCTTAAATCCTCGGTGAAGATTCTTTGTCTCTGAGATCACAGTGTATACAGAACACTACCAATCCCCCTCATTCACTAAATCCCTTCTCAAACACCCGAAAACCACCTTTCAAATGCTTTTCAAAGCCAAATACACAAACAGCAACCCTCCTCCAGAGCCCTGCGGGAATCATTCGCCGTGTTCCACCTCCAGAGCCAGCCTCGGGGATCAGTTTAAGAGCACCGGGGTAGTTCTGATCTCCCGAGCTGCCCCCCTGCAGCTCAGAGGATGGAGTTGGTACTCGCTCCTCTAGGAAGGGGCATCACAAACGGTGTGGAGCAGAGCTGCTGTTTCTCACTGCACCTCCAGAACTGCAAAAGCAGCCAAACTCCCCTACTCAGTTTTTTCCCCATTTCCAGCACTTTGGCTTCTCCACACTCAAGGTGCAGCCCTTGCTGCTGGCAGGGAAAGGGCATCACTGCTCCCTAGAGATCAGAACCAGGACGATACACTCCGCTTCTCTGCAGAAACAGAGGCAATTCCCCTGCTCCCCAGCGTGGCCAGATAAAGACATGAACCAGCACGAAGGGCAGACAACTGGGTTTTTCTTCTGCCATCAAACTTGTTGTTTCCAAGGTCTAAGCACTGAAAAGAACAGAGGAGAAACAGCTACAAAGTGGAATTTCAGCACATCCTCCCAAAGAAATTCCTCAGTGTTATTTCACTGTCAGGAAGCTGGGGGGAAGTTCAACAAATGATGCTGAAGACTTTAATGAAACACCAAACAGCCCAGGGCTGGAGAAACTAGGAATCTTCAGAGGTTTGTAAGCAAAAAGGAGGGGCAGAGGAGGGAGAGGAAGAGAGAAAATGAGCCCCACTGTGGACATATATTCCCTTAAAAAGATCTTAGAGAGCATAAACACCTCCATAAAGCCTTGCACATCTTCAGCAAACGTTATGATGCTGCTTACCACATTTCATCAACATAAAACCCCGAGGTAAATACTGTTTCTCATCAGCACCTATCACCATCAAAACAGCAGTTCTGCACTCTTTGATTTATTTAAATGTGTATTACTGGATACATTCTGGATTATAGTAATTTTTCATCTTTCTTATGCCTCCACGTTCTTTTTCCAAAAGTGTATTTCATACAGATGATTCAGAGCAAGAAAGAATTAACAAAAATAACTTGCATCTGAAATAAAAACTGTTTTGGCAAATTTAGTTTGCTGAGGTAATTACTCTTTTCAAATTTAGATATAATGTGGGAAAGCAATATTTTCTTTTTAGAAAATTTCACATTTGCATAGTACAAAAACTACAGCAACCCAAGATAGTAACTCTGCCTAAGAAACCATGAGGATTTCAAATAGAAACACACATTTTCTTCGTAACAAAAACTGAACAAGCCAATAAAATGCATGTTATAGAAAACGGAATTTATTCGTTTATTATAAATGGGGTATAGAAAAAGAAACAAGATGGTTCAGATGCAATCCCAGCTTGGTTCAGTGACTGCCAAGAAGGCAATGAGAAGAAACAGTGACCTCTGGGATGTGCTGTACATCCTGCAGCCAGAACAACACCCTGCAGGGGCCGGCCTGGTCTCTGGGATGCTGAGCTGCTGTTCTCACAGGATCACAGGAGCTCAGGGGTTGTAAGGGAGCTCTGGAGATCATGGAGTCCAACCCCCTGCCAGAGCAGGACAGAACTAGAGCAGATCCCTCAGCAATGTGTCCAGACAGGGCTGGAAAGTCTCCAGAGCAGGAGACTCCACAGCCTCTCTGGGGACTCTGTTCCAATGCTCTACAGTGCAGAAGTTCCTCCTCATGTTGAGATGGCACCTCTACCTTCCATCCATTGCCCCTTGTCCTATCCCAGCGCATAGGTGAGCAGAGGCTGCCCCTCCTCCTGAAACTCATTCCTCAGCTCTGGATAAACATGGATTCAGACCCCTCTCAGGCTGCTCTGCTCCAGACTGAACAGCCCCAGGGCTCTCAGCCTTTCCTCAGCAGAAATGTTCCAGTCCCTTCAGCATCCTTAGAGCCTCCTCTGGACTCTCTCCAGGAGATCCTTGTCCCTGTGGAGCTGGGGGCCCAAACTGGCTGCAACACACACAAACTCCTCACCAGCAGCCTCAGAGTGCTCTGCAGGTACCACCTCTGTCCTCCCAGGTCTGGAACATCTCTCGGATGCTTCACATGCAAGTGCACTTCAGACCCATTTGAAAGCTAAAGCCACCCACACAACCTTCAGTCTCTGCACGTGTTCCAGCACTCAAAGAACAGCAGAGGGTGATGGCTGAAAATAATTAAACCACTTCCACTAATGCAATGGAGATCAAAGTTTGGGTCTATCACTTCACATTTGCTATTTGAAATGAAAGAAAATATTAATGAATGGCAATTATCTTCTGTGAACAAAGCATGGGAAAAACACAACCAATACATTTATATCCGTAATTTATTAAAGGAAAACTCTGAACTCCGATTATTGAACCACACCAGAGAGAGAATCTAACTACTTGTTCCTGTTCTCATACTATTCAACCTCTTTGCAGCCTACAATTCAGTTGAGTGTAATTTACTTGAGTGTATTGAACATAACCCCTGCACAGAAACACACACTTGAAACACATGAGGAATAAACTGGTAGCCAGATACTCAGGCACTCCCTTCATGCCACCCTGCACACAACCTCCCAGCCCTGCTCACTGCTGAGCATCTCAAGCTCAGGCTGCAAGGCCATCCTTCATGGTGTGCTCATGTTCTCCCCTGCTAGTAAGGGAGCAGTCACTAACCAACAGCCTCCACAGGCTCCACTGCACCATCACAGCTTCCTACCCAAGGCTTCCTTTAGGTGACACAATTCCTCAGGTTCTCCCACCAAAATACTGAGAACTCTGCTCCTTTTCCTTAACACAAACAAGCAGGGCAACTGTTGCTGCCCATGCTGCCATCAGTTCCTGCAGAAACAGAGACTGGTTGTAGAGCAGTGAGAGTCAGGTAAAGTCAGAGCTCAGCCTGCTCCACTCAGCAGTGACCCCAGCCTAAAACCAAGTAAGAAGCAGCCAAAGCAATCATCTAGCAAGCAGCAGTAACCAAGCCTCGCTCTCCTGGCTGACTGGATATAATTCACAGATTCACAGATATTAGGGGTTGGAAGGGACCTAGAAGATCATCTAGTCCAACACCCATGCCAGAGCAGGATCACCTAGACCTAGTCACCCAGGAACAGATCCAGGTGGCTCTTAAGAGTCTCCAGAGATGGAGACTCCACAACCTCCCTGGGCAGCCCTTTCCAGAGATATTGATCTCCTCCCCAGTGTGTGCTTTGTATCCAGCAGCAAATGCAGCCCAGCCTCCAGACAGGCACACAGACAAATGCTGAGTGGCTGTCTCTCCCTACAGAGCACAACTGCTGCTCAACTGCTACAAAAGGCTGGAGTTGGAGCAGAAAAATGGATACACTTCTGGAGGGTTTCTGTCCCCAAGCCAAATACTTTATCCTTCTGTCAATTCCTGCTCCTGTCGGTGAGCAAGTCAATGAGTGCCAGCCAATGAATCAGGACCTAGCTACATCCAGAACTATCTCACTCATTAGCACAGCACAACAGCAGCTCTTCAGCAGAAATTTTATTTTGGGGATTTATTTTTTGCTTGTGATGTTCACTGCTAAGTTGATTCAAGCAGAGAAAAAGCCTCCAGAAGAACTGAGAACTGCCTACAGTCTTTATTTAAGTGCACATTATTAGGTCCTCCTTTTTGACAGAACAATTGGAACAGATTTGTATATATTATATGTACATTTTATATATATATATACACACATATAATTATTCCCTTTCTCAATATAAATTTGTCTAACTCCTGTTTCATAAGTGGGTTTTTTTGAAGTGAGCACTCTGATACCAAGCTATGCAAATCATGCACATCAGCCTCACAACACCCTTTCCAGTGAGCAGCACAGCATCAACACAACACTCTGCACCAGCCACAGCATCCTTCTGACTTCTTCAGTTGTTCAACTTTCCAAACAGCAAGAAATCATTGGGTAGAATTGACTACAGGATCTGCAATTCCAGAAACCACAATCAGATAATCAGCTAGAGAATAGGAGCACTGAAGACATTTCAATTCTTCATAGATTTTCAATAGCTGCAACCTCCTGCTTCACAGATATGGCCTGGCTCATCTTCAAACAGGTCACTAAGTTTCTGCTTGTAAGGGTGGCTTAAAAGGCACTCAGGGAAGAAAACAACAGTAATGAAAACTAAAGGTGTTACAGCAATACAGAAATAAAACAGTAGCAACTAAACCATGTTTGAAGCACTCCATTTGTGTCTCAGAGTTCCAGTGTAAATGCACAAGTAGTTTTTGTGTCATACCCACCTCCATGCCTGAACGAGGCAAGGGAGCACTTCTGGCATCCTCAACTGCAATTCCAAGTTCCATACAAAAAAAACCTAAGTTACACTAAACAAAAAGCTTCCTGATGTCTCTGCTCCACCACTGGTTCAAAGAACCTTCATAATCTTTAAACCATGAACACCACCTTCCTTAAAAATTTATCACATCTAATTAAGTTAGCATTTGAGGTATACTGGTTAAAAAAAAAAACAAACAAAACAAAAACAGTCAGTGTGGCATGTTCTTTAAATAACTCCCTGATGGGTTCATCATTGTCATATGAACTGAACAAAAAAGGTCTGGTCATGCCCCATCAAAGGCCTTTTGATCCATGGTATTGTTGAGGGCTGAATCACTGGTACCACACAGCATTTTCCAAACACAGTTTCTTCTACAATGGGGAAAAGCTTAGATAGAAAGACTGAAAATAATTTCTCATTAGAACCAGAAACCTGGGGAAGAAAGGTTGGTTATATGCTTCTGTGAGCTTCACATCTGCAAGCTTTGGGAAACTATTTGAAATCATAATGCAACAGCAGGCATTGCAAAAGCTTTCTCTTTTATATCATGTAATCAATAAAGCAATTTCTTCCACCATCAATCTGTAAGCACAGCAAAAGCAAAGCTCTCATAGTGCCACTGAAACACAAGTTAGTTCACTAAAATTCTCTAAACGTCAAAATGCATTTAAAAAAAAAAAAAAAAAGCTGTTTGTTTAACCCCCTTTTTTAAATCCTAATTTTCCTGACATTTGCCACTTTGCTGAAATATCTCTGTGACTCTGCCTGCTCCACTAACACCTGACCCGTGTGGCCCAGGAGCTGTGGACTTAGACTTTGGTCAACAGACTGTTTGAAGAGCAGTGATCAAAGTTGTCACATCACATAAATAATCCCTGACTTCTGTGGAGTCACTTCAGCCGTGTCAGCTCAAGCAACACTCAACACCCCAGCCAGTTCCCTACCAGGATCAGCTCCAGCTGACAATTAGAAGTAAGCTTACACTGCTGCTGCTTTTCCTGCCACGCTTAAGGAAATGAGGCTTCAGCCTCAGAGAAATGCCAGCTAGCTGCTCCCAAGTGAAAATGCTAACAGAGAAAACAGAGTATCCACCCATTTAAATGATCTCCACAAATGAACAGTTATGGATGTTCAAACAAACCAAGTGAGGAATAAAGAATAATTATACTTACAAGCTTCCTCTTCTGGGGAGACTCAGTTCCTTCTGGAAAAAGAAAACAACAAACAAACCTGGAGTTAATTTTACTTGTTATTATACATTAGTCATTTGTTTATCAATAAAGGACTGAGGTGAAATAAGAAAGAGCAGGTCATTTCCAAAAGTATGCTGAGTGTAACTGTGGCCAGCTCCACCATGCGTAGGAGGTGAATCTGCCCAGCAGTCTGGGGTGCAAAAATTACTAATTTTGTCCCAGTAACCATTGCCTCTGCAGCCACAAAACCAGAAGCACTGCAGGGAGCAGATAGAACTCCGAAATTTGAGCCCAAACACGGACAGGGTAGGAATTCATCTGCCCTGCACACTTCACCAGCGGGGCAGGTGAGGCACTTCATTCTCCCAGAAGGAAAATTCAACCCAGCAGACTGGCTTTGGGGATTATTTTTCTTGGGTTTTTGTTTGGCCTTTTTCAAAGGTACACTTCACCTGTGTTACATATTCTGACCATAAAAAATCCAAGGCCAGTGAAACACAACTCCCGCTGAAAAAGCAGCGTTTTCCACCTGAGCAGCAAAAGCAAAAGAGCTTTTTATTTCACTAAACAGACCACGAGCATCCACAAGGCACAGTCGGCACGGATACGGCACCGGGAGACCAAGAACCAGCCGCAGTTGCTGTGGTTTTTAATGTCCTTCCCTCTCCGGGGACCGCCGCGCCCGGCGCTTCCCCGCGGCCGCCACTAGGTGGGAGCCGGCCCGCGCCGCCCGCAGGTCCAGGCCTCACCCCCGCCTCCCGCAGGCCCCGGCCGGAAAAACACCGTCGGGGGGGGAGGGGTTAAAAGCAAAAAGCCCCCGCACTTCGTCCCTCGCCAGCGCTGGGGAGACACGGAAGCGTTCCCCGCCGAGTGGGCAGCGGGGCCGGGCAAGGCATTGGAGAGGCCCCGGGCCGCCCCGCGTCAGCTTCTCGAAGCAAAACTGGGAAGTAACGATGGCCAATGGCGATTTCTGAGGCCACCCATCACTGACCTACGTGCTGTGTTTTTCATCCCCACTAAGTTAAAACACAACAGTGTTTTCCTTGAATGTTGGAAAAAGTTAATAGAAAAAAACTACCCCTAAAACGTGGTAGCCTCTTTTCCCTATTTAGTTACAGTGCACACACCGATTAACAATGTTTATTGGCAAACTGTCAGTGACTGGCCAGTTAAGTAACACATTGGGCACGATTTAGCAAAGATTTTCAGAGATACCAAAAGTTACAGCCACTAGAACATTAAAAAAAAATAAAATTCAAGTATAAATTCTCTACAATGAAATTTCCTTACAGTTTAACAGTGCTGAGCAAATTTCATGTGTGAATTATCACAAGGCTGACAGCTTACAGCATCACGAAATAAATTCCTATCATCAGACAAACTTGTCAGGATCTAATCAAAACATTTCAAGGATGTAAGATAATAAATCATTAGCATCCTTAACAGGTTGTGTGTTTTATATTCTAAAAAGGTACTTCTTCCACTCTCATTTGTTAGATAGAATTAAAAGTTTCCAAGTGTGAATTCCACCCAGCAATGACAGCATTTGCCACAGCAAATGGATAAGATATAGTTATCTATAATATTGTTTGTATATATATTACTTACACGTGCATATATCTCTAAATCATAGGAGCAGTTGTATTCAATTTATCCTCTTTAAAGAGGATCCCACATAAAAAAAGGTGCTTAGCAGGGGGTACATTTCCTACTCAACCAGCACATTTCTCTTTATTTCAACAGTCAGCCCCAGAAATTTTCGAATGAATGAATAAAGCTTTGGAATTTCATGGTACTGGCTGAGAAAGGAAAACAGTGACCTTTAAAGCTCTTCATCTGCCTTGTAATTTTTGAGCTTTTAGGGTTTGTGTTTCCCAACTTTGCTCTAGTCATTTGGGCTGAAAAGTCCCTTAGAGAACAAACCCTTCCTTGCAGCAGCACAGCTCTGTTAATTGTGACTTACACACACACTCCACCACGTGAACTGTGGCCCAGTAACAAGAGTGGATAAACCTTTTCCTATCTTCTACTTGGACACTTGTCTACTGGCACAATATTGCCTTTAATCCTTCCAGTGATGTAGCTAATTCAGGATTAAATGCACACAAGGTTACAAGAAGGCCTTGGGCTTTGTTCTTGGAAATCACCCTTTGAAACTGGTGATCAACTGAGTTTCTAAATAAGGAAGGAAAAAAAGTACTGCGGGCAGATGACAGCTCAAAGCAATCAGAATATGATTCCAGCCATGCAGCAATTGTTTTCATCCTGCATCTCCACCTCACCCACCATGGTGCAGGGGTGGAATCAATAGGCAGCTGCTCGAAGTTACTACCTCTGTGGGTTTGCCAGCAAGGAGCACAATCAAAGCAATCAATTCTCATACCTGTTGCTCCATTACACCTCATTTTCTTCAATTCCCCTTCAAACCCTGTAGGAGCCACCCCCTAAGCCATGCTCTGACTCCCTGGCCTTTTGAGCACCAACAGACCTGCACCCTCCCAGACAATTATTCACCCTCTCCCAGTTCTCCAAAGCAAGTCCCAAATCCTCCAAACCAGACCAGGAACAGTGTGGCCACTGCAAAAGCATCAGCTCTGGAGGTTAGAGAGATGGGAGCAGTGGGATTAGGAACTCTTCCTAATAGCATTACAAAAACACTGATTAAATGCTCGTGCAATACATAGAAGCATCTCACAAGTACACTATAAAGGTCAAACTCAGAATCAGCTTTATAGTGCAAGTTAAATGTTCTAGATAGTAAATGATGAGGGAAGTGCTGTGATTTGACTAGTTTCCACTCACTCCACAAAGGAGTTTAGCACGTCCAAGTCTCCTGAAAAAGCAAATCACGTTTTAAGAGGCACAATAACTAATAAAAGAGTGCAGAGCTATGACTGCTTGGCCTGAAACACTATTTACAGGGTGCAGCTGTTAATTCTTTTAAAGAAATATGCTAATTTATCCAAAAGGACATTTTTCATCTAAGACCACCCTTCTGCTGAGAATGGCACGTGAACATTCCAGATTTCAAACTGCCTCTTCTGACAGCACATCTGCCTCCCTCAGCACTTGTGCTGCCAGCCCCCACATACATATATATATATATATAAATATATATATATATAACCATTGTTACTTCAGGCAGCCTTCCTGCCACCTGCCCTCTCTGTCAACAATACAACCCCCAAAGTAGCAGCTTACATTTATATTTGAATTATATGAAGTGATAAGTAGTATCAGAGTATTTTAAAAGACTGTTGCACATCATTCACCCAGAACTCTCAGGAGTGGAAGCAACTAACTACTTTCACAGACCCTAAGAAATAAGTGTATTCAGTCTTGCAGTACCCAAGTGACAGGAACAGACTGTTCTGAAAGTTAATTTATTTTTTCTATCAGTTCCATACTTCAAGGCATAATTGTTAATCATGCAACTTGATCTCTACATGACCAAAGCAGCAGCAGAGTTTCAACCAACTCCATAAAAACAAACCTTGGGAAAGAAATTCAGTATCATGGAATTATAAAAAGCTGGTTCAAATACCCTCTTTCAAGAGTTCTTTAGATCTGATTCCTTTTATCTTAAGATTATCATCTCAGATCACAGAAACATAAACCCAGCTGGACAGCATAACATGCTCCAGTTCAGGTTTCACAACAGACCTGGATTCTTACGGGATCATTGTTGAGGAAGCAAGGAAGCTGGATGAGAAAATATATTGGTCATTTTCAGGACAGCTTTTCAGTTGACATGTTGTTTAGTGCATCCACACTGAAAATTTATTCTGTTATGATCTGTGGTGTAGGGAAACTACACCTGCAAATGGAAAGGTTTCAGGCAGCAGGAAACTTCGTGCATATGTCTATGCAAACACCATAAAATGGAAATGAATCTGGAGATCTGTCTGTTCCTTGACCTGCTATACACTCCTGTCTTTTAAACAGATACATGTCAGCATGGCAGGCAGCCAGGGTGTGAAGAAAACAGGAGCCCATCACTCAAAGCTGTCACTCTCAGTCCTGTAGCTCGTCCTTGAGCCTGTAGCTGCACATATGGCACAGACCCACAGGCAGAGCTGGCTGCTGGAGCCTGCACTGATGGCAACCTCAGTGTGCTACTTCCAAAGTCAAGTGAGAGCCATCACTACACTCAGGGTGTTCTGCCTTTGCCAGAGCAGACAAATCCAGCCCTGAGATTGCCTTTGACCTTGGCTTTCTGCAGGGCAGCTCACTACCATGCCACTTGGGACAACAGACAAATAGTTTTCCAGCTGTAACAGTAACTACATTCAGTTAATAAGTTAGCATTTCACAGATGATGAAATTCCACTGACACTCACTGACCTGGTACCACACACTCATGTTTTAATATTTTCCCTTTGCTGGCTATGTTTGCTTTAGGGTATCCAACCACCCAGCAGGGGATTAATTAAATCTCTTTCTATACATAATCATTTGCATTACAGAAATGGTATAATGAGGGTTGGAATCTCCGGTTCTGATGGAAAATACAACCTGGCCAAGCAAGGACAAACTGGGTAATCCATCCATCAGATTAACAGGAAGGAATTTTTCATGGTGATTAAAAAAAAACCAAACCCCACAACAACAAAAAAAAACCCCACCACACATTTAAGCTTCCCTTTCTCCTGTCAGAATCTGTCAGGAAAAAGAATTTCCTTCTTTTCACCATATAATTGGAAATGGTTATTAAAACCAGTATTTGCCAATGTCTCTCTCTAGAAATGATGACACCTGAACTTGTTTCCTTGGGAAACTCAGCAGCCAAGAATTTTAAACAGCAACCCTAAAACCATATCTGTACTGAATGCCAGGTTAACCTATGGAACATGCTGCAGATATTTTCTCTACTTTACTGACTTTTTAGAAATCAAACTCAGGATCCTGCTGTAGATCATCTGATGAGCTACAGAGATACTTAAAACACAGATAATGAACATCCAGCCTCTTGCCAATCCCACTCAACTACCAAGAGCACACGGAGTTTCATTCCCAGAGCTTTCTCCCTGCTGTGCAGAATTTCTGCCTGCACTCACCCAAATCCTGCATTGCCATCAGCACTTAGACCCAGCACATCTTCCCCTCAGCCTCTCCTCAGCAGGGAGATGTTCCCCTCCCTCCAGCACCTCCGGGCTCTGCACTGGACTCTCTCCAGCAGTTCCCTGTCCCTCCTGAGCTGAGGGGCCCAGCACTGGACACAACACTGCAGATGAGGCCTCAGAAGGGCAGAGCAGAGGGGCAGGAGAACCTCTCTGACCTACTGACCAATGATGCATTGGCTGATTATGTTTTTTATGCTGATAATGTTTTTTAGCATCTTTTGGCTCTTCCCTTCAGCTTAGAAATCCCTTACGAGGCAGCAAAAAAAAAAAATAATTTTTTTTTAAAGACTTTGGATTTATTTCAAATTAGTTACTGCAGAAGAAAATAAAGCCAAAAAGCCCTTTAAAGTTTAAGTTGAATTCTCAAACACAGCAAATTTTCTCTCCCCCTCAGCCCTTCTGCCTGGGCAAAGTTCTTCTGTAGGCAAAGCCAAGGATCCGGATCACATCTGTGCATTAACCTGCCAATAATATATGGCTCCCAAAGTTGCCCACTAACCTTTCATATCACTTAACCTCAGGGCTTTCCAGAAGATTAAGGACATCAGTTACCTGACCTAAAATAATTCCAGAATACATCTGACAGCAGACAATAATCCCCCCTTTCCTTGGAATATTTTTCCTGCCCACTCATATATATATATATATTTTTAGGAAGCTGGAGTGCCTATTCCCTATTTTACACATGACATCAGGTTTTCAAGCCCAAAATACACCATAACTCAGTGACCCCCAGACCAAACCCACCCACGACTGAATGAACATCCCTCCTTGGACAGATGGGGTCAAAACCAGGCACCCAAAGCACATCCCCATGTGGGAGGATGGAGAGAGCTGCCCAAGCCTGGGAATACTCCAGCTGCCAGGGCTGGGCTGCAGGCAGTGGGAGGAGAAGAAGCCTGGAGGCCGTGGTGCTCACACAGCCCTCGTTCTCCACAGTCAGCAGGGACTTGCAGCTCTCCCAGTCTCATTCCCTCTGGGATTCCTTCCTGTCGCTGTTGTCTGGGACCAAGAGCACAGGGTCACTCTCATTTCATGCTCTCATCAGTCAAGCAGCAGTTTCTTTTCATAGCAAAGCAAATAAAGGTTGGTATTTGATTCCAAGCCTTTCAGCTGAGGTTGAACAGCAAATGGGTTCTGAAAATGAGAAACCACCTGAGAGAACCTTGGACACACCAGGAGTGGCAGGTACAGAAACTCAGCTGGTCAAGCCTCACGTGGCAGCAGCTAATTTACCATCAACCTGCTTATTTTCCTTCAGGCAGAAAAAAAACCCCAACCCCTTGGCAGCAGCCCTCTTCAAATGCACTTGCCCATCTTATTTTAACAGGATGGAAAAGATCAGGTTTTGAAGATGTCACTTCATGTGCAGGAAACAAATATATTTCAAGATTACAGCTTAAATTTTGCAACTCAGAATCATCACAGACAAACCCTGAACTGCAAAAGCAGTGTCTTCAGAAGACCATGATAATAACTTACTCCCTGAAACAGACAGTAACATGTGGATCATGAAATCCAATGTATGTGGATCAATAAAATCAAAAGCAAGATGCTCTGTAAATAAAAGGCAGGCTGCACTTTAAAACCTGACAAATAACAGCCTTAATAAATGCTCCAGATCTTCCTTGGCTCTATTGTATTCTTGCAGAAATTAGCCTAAGGGAGAGGCAATACTGAGAGGAATAGAGCACAGCGCTTAGACAGCTCATTAATCTTCCTCATTACTTAATTCTAGTTTTACAAGGCCGTGAAGAAATTACTGATCCACCCAATGTGTGAAACAGCCTGCCCAGCACTGAGCAGTCACCCAGAGGGATGAGAGGCTGTTCAATATTCTCCTGCATTTTGCCAGGCTGCTCTGGCTTCAGAAATTTTAAGTCAAAAGGTCACGTTCTACAATATCTGAGGAAAATGCAGACTAATTTGGGGAAAATGCAGGAGAGTGTCATCTCCCAGACACACAGGACTGTGGCTCAAATGCTATTGTTAGAAGCTGCTCTTCAAATTCCTCTGTCTTGACTTGCACCAAAAATTTCTTCAAGACTGGGCACGCAACACCCACAAGGAAACAGCCACAGCTGCTAAAAATGCCACAAGCATTACAAAGAAACCAATCCAGCTTCATTCCCTCCCTTGCTGGCTGGGGCTAGTATGAATTGATGATGAAGTCAGTTGTCAGTTCTGCTGTTCACACATCTACTCCTTAAAAGGCTGTTTGTAAAAGAATTGATGTCTGACATCAAGGCAACCTCACCACCAATTTGATTTATAAAGCCCTCTGAACATCCTTTACTGCATTTCAATTGAGTAATCAAGTCCAGCAGAACTTTGGGGATCCTTCTGGCTTATTCTACATAAAATAACACCGTGCACATTAGGAGCCTCCTGTTGTGCTCACTAGCTGCCAGCCACTCAGTGCACTGTTGGGACAAACTGGGAACAAAGCTCAAAGGTTACAGGGAAAATTCTTTTGAAAGCCATCTCCACCCCTGTGGCTGCACCAAGAAGAGGTGCGTGGCCAGCTCAGTATTAATCCCAGCAGCAGGGAGCTCACAACAGTCCAAAGGGCTCTGTTTATTCTGTCAGGTTGGTTTCTCACCTGGTGTAAAGTACTGGGAAGCAGAAGAGCAGCAATTAAGTTGTGGTGGGTGTTTCTGAGAGGCACTCCACACGTCTCCAGTGGCTCTGTCAATGTTAGGCAAAGGCTTTTGACACATAAACAGCATTTTATCTTTACAACTCTACAGTTCTCAACTGATTTAGACACAAGATCTATGTCAGTCTCCAGAGATGGCTGGACAGCTTGGCAACCCCTGAAATAAGAGCAAGTTTCCTAATAGCAAAGCTGTGGAATAAATTCAAAAAGCCTCAACAATGGAGGTGTCTCCCACCCTCCCCCAAAGACTCCACAGAGATCATCTGAAAACACTCTCAGAAATTGAAAGCACCAGCAATCCATTTTAAAGATATTTAGTAATTAGTCCTAAAAGGAATTCCAAGCTCCCTTCCTTCATCTAGTTTCTTGACTGATAGCATCTGTAACCTCATGAGGCATCCATTAAGTTCAGTAGTTAATTATATCTGCTCTGACTGGACATTATTTACAGAGCATGCAGATGTCATTTTTCATTGCTTAGCCAGCCTACACCAGGCACTTCAGCTCTCCCCTCCCAAACCTCTGCTGCTCAGCTCAAGCAGGGAAGGAGGGGCAGGCAAAGGATGCTCTGCTCATCTGTTTGGGGCCATCATCCATTTCATGCTGAGCACCATGTGAAAATGTGGACTAAGCAGATGCCAACCAGCACTGGCACCTTTGTAAGCAGACAGCAGAATTTCCACCTCTCTTCTTGCCCTCAGGAGCGAGTGGTCTCTGCCACTGCTCATGGCTGCTGGGCTCCACACTGCAGCCAAACAGATCCTCGACAGAGGTGATGAAAAGAGAGGGCTCTGTTGCTTCATTCCCAGATAATACACACTTTTTACAGCAAAAGCAAAGAGCCACAGAAGTTTTCCATTTCTATGGTGTGTGTAGGAAGACATGTAAGGTGGTTACACACAGTGTGACTCATTTCAGTTACAACACAAAGTATTTCTACATCTACCTTTTGCTAACTAGTTCTGAAAAACATTTTCTGTTAAAAACAAATTTTTAATTGAAAGACACTTTGCTATCATCTCGTTCACACATACTTTGTAATGGTGTTTTATCTGCTTAGGCATATTTAAATTAACCATAAAGACAGGAAAAGAAGGAGGTAATTAAATGGAAGAACTGCAACAAGCACCAACCTTCCCCTTGCTTTGAACCCTGGGCTATCTCAAGCAGGAGGGAACACCCTGCCTGCCACACTGCCACGTGACAGTAGGAATGGAAACTGCAAAGGGGTGCCAGGCCAAACCCAAGATGAATATCCAGAGGAAACCCAGTATGGTGAAAGGCTTATACTGGTGGATGCAAGACTGCATTCAGGCTTGGAGGAGGTGGCACCATCTATTTATTGTTTTTGATCTGGGAAGCACAGGCACTGCCTGACCTCATCCCTGGGCATGTTTTTAGATGGTCTGTTGTGCAGCTGTCCAGGGAACAGAGGTTTTGTGGAGAACCAAGATTCCTCATGGAAAAGCACATGAAAAAAGCAGGGGTTCACTGCTGCACCACCTTACACTGCTCATACAGACTGCCCTGGTGCCAAGAGATCTGTTCCAGAGTAAAGGAAAATTCACCCCAGTGCCAGTGAACTAGAGGCAGTGGCTCCCAGAGCACAGAGTCTGTGCCTAATGATGAGCTGGGCTGGGTGATCAGTGTGCTCTGTAATGGGCTGATTCTATTACCAGCCCATCTTCTGGCTGGGATTTTCTGTCTGCTGCATTTAAATGAGAAAGATGAACTCTCTTGGAAAGACAGGAAGACAAAAGATATTAATCAGTCCCTAAAAGTTCTGTCTTCTGTCCTTTACCATATTTCAAATTAGAACAAACACTGAGTTCATCACTAGGAAGAGCCTCTCAGGTACTTAGGACTGTCTGTACCACCATGGCTCTTCCACACCATCAAGCACAGAGCCCTCCTCATCCCCTTTGCCTTTTGGAAGAAACAATGTTGGTTTCTTTTTTTTTTCCATTCAGATGTTGGCTTCAAAGGCAGGTTTTAAGGTGTATTCCAGTTTGTACTTAAGGGCAAAGAAGAAAACTCTGAAGTCTTGGTGAGATTTGCTAATTCATCAAAAATATTCATTGGACATTCACAGAATCATCACAGACTGGTGGGGGTTGGAAGGGAGCTCTGGAGATCATGGAGTCCAACCCCCTGCCAGAGCAGGACACAACTAGAGCAGATCCCTCAGCCATGCATCCAGACAGGGCTGGAAAGTCTCCAGAGCAGGAGACTCCACAGCCTCTCTGGGGACTCTGTTCCAATGCTCTACAGCTCTCCCAGGGCAGCAGCTCTTCCTCCTGCTGAGGTGGAACTCCCTGGGCTCATTTCTCGGAAGAGAATCTGGGAAGGGGCTTTTCCTGAACCTGACAGATCTGCAGGTCACCTTACAGCAGCTGCTGGAGACACCCAGAGTCTTTCCTGCACTGCCATTAACCCAACATCTGTAAGGGGCTGTAGGAGAACCAGGATACCAGAACCTAAATCCCTGCTTCTCTGATCCACATTTCATACAACCTGCAAAAAGCTACACAGACTGGAAAGAGAAAGTAGCATGTAAAATGGCAATCATGTAATAAGCAAGTTTTTAGTACAGAAGTAGCTACAAACCAGCTGTACACCCCTGCACAACTCTCTCACTGGTGTTCTGCTGCTTCTTTTGCCTATCCCACTCCAGCAACAATCAGCCCCAATTCCATAGCTTTGCTGAGAAGTTACCATTTCCATGTGCTTGCTGTGCATCTTAGAGGACATTTTATACAAATTAGATTTGATTTAGATGTTAAAATGTTTTCTTTTTATGACATCAGCTAATGAGAAAAAATTTCTGCGAAGACTTTCCCCAGAACTTCCTGCATTTTTATTTGAGAGTGACGCAGCTACAAAGAAAAGCTAAAAAGAGAAAAGTAAAGGGACCATCTGTGAAGAAAAAACCTAAACAGCTTCAAAGAAAGACTCAAGATTTAACTTTCCAAAAGCAACCTCCCACCTATATGCTTTTTGGTATGAAAACTTGTCTTTTCCATCAGAAGAATCCTTAGTTTATTTCCTTTAGATGTTTAACTCACTAATCCTTATTTAGACATCAGTGTTTTCTCTCAGCCAGTCCTACCACCAGCTGTACTGGTGCTCACCAAATTCCCACCAGAGAAATGCAATTTTAGCAGCCAGAACCAAGAATTACTAAAAAAATTTAAAAGATCCTGTAAAACCATTCATTACATATAGCAAAACTTATTTCAGTGCATTCTCCTCTGAAGTTAAATTGTGATAATTGCTATTTTTCATTTCAATAAAACACTGCAGCAATCAATAAAACAGTTTTGATTGCAGTAATTAACAGCTCTTTTAACATTTTTAACTTTTTTTCCATTTGTCCCAAAGGAAAGATGGTGATTCCCATTTAAATCCTGTTCTTGGAGCTAAACATTACAGCAAATTCACCAGCCCACTATGAGCATTTCAATTTAGTTCAGAGGAGAAAGGCACCTTCAGACACAAACTTTTGGACTTCTGCCTTTGTTGAATTCAGAATTTTAGCGTCAGAAAGAAAAACCTCCACCCAGGCCAGAAATTCCAGGTGCCTGGCTATATATAGGGTGAGTAACCTACATAAACCTGAAGTTATCCCAGTGCAGATTTGGGGGTTGCTGCAGATTGACATAGATGCTAAGTGACTTAACTTTTCTCACTGAAATGATAAAACAAAAGCAAGTCACAGGTAACACTCTTGGTGGGTCTTCGCTGTTATTAATCCCCCATTATCTTGTATAATTAATTAGATTTTTTTTTCCTACCCATAATTTATTTTTACAGAAGTATTTCTCTTTGAAACACTGAGATCATGAGCTTGACATGTCTCTAAGGAAGGTGCTGAGATAGCTCACACACAGACAACAACTATCAGAGGTTTGGCAAAAATAACTCATGTATCTTCAGAGAAAAAAAAAACAAACTGATTTTCAGCTGTAGGAAGTCTGCTCTCTTAGTAGATAAGCCCTGGGGAAAATGCATGGCTTTGCTAATGTGGTGTTTATAGTATTTTTTTACCCACAGATAAAGCAATTCAGATGATACTCCCTGCCCAACATTTATTCCTTGTCTGCTTAAACTGCAATGTATGACTTGCTTTAAAAAATATAAAATCAATAGATATTATGCCCACTTATTTAAAAATCAATAGACATTACAGACGAATAAAATATTCTTTTCATTTCCTCAACAATTCCAATTGACTATTTATAACCCTCTGTACCCAAGGTGAAGGTTGAATGGAGATCTCCACAGAGCACTGCACTGGGTACTGGTTCTGGGAAGCACATTCCGGACTGTAGAACAAACTAGAAAGATTTTTTTGGGGGGTATAATAACTATTGGAAAATACTGAACCTTCTTTCCAGTCCTACACTGTGCTGATGTCAGTATACTCACAGCATTCCACTGCCTGCTCAGTCCTGGAGGGGTAACAAACAGGATATCAAACTGGTAAAGCAAATGACTGACAGATAAATCAGAGAATCACAGAATGGTGGGGGTTGGAAGGGACCCCTGGAGAAGATGGAGTCCAACCTCCTGCCAGAGCAGGGGCACCCAGGGCAGCCCACACAGGAACAGATCCAGGTGGAGCTGGAAAGTCTCCAGAGCAGGAGACTCCACAGCCCCTCTGGGCAGAAATAAATAGTGACATTTAAATATTATTTATTAGTAAAGAAATTTAACAGTATTTTCGAAACAACATTGGGACCTCACCTCACAAATTGCCATTAATTGCAATGAAAAAAAGTGGGAATTTCCATTCATTGTACTGGCTGAAAACCTCCCCCTTTGGTTGCCTTGATACCTTACAGGGTTTGCCTTCATCACTCGGGTTGTCCTACCAAGGGACTATCTCTGAAGGCTGAGCTGCAAGGAGCAAAAAAAAAGATCTCAAAAAGGCAAATAAGCCAGAGGAAAGGGAAAGGAATCCACCTGCAATGGCAATGGAGAGCAGCCTGACTGAGAAGGTCTTCCACAGTAACCTGCAAGGTAAAACAAGTATATTTGGCATCCATAAGCACCCTCTAAAACAGGCATCCCACACAGCTCCCCACAGGAGGCTAACCCTGGGACAGAGTTGTCAGGAGTGAATATTTTGAGTGTAATAAAGTAATGGCTTCTTGGAAGACCACAGAATAATTTTGGCTGGAAGAGACCTTCAAGATCATCCGGTTCGACCTTATTCCCAGCCTCATCAAAACAACTAAACCACATCCCTAAGCACAAGACCTACCAGTCTGAGCTCCAAGAAGCTCTTTTGGATTTGTCCTCCAGTCTTCTCCACTCTTTCAGTGCCCACAGCACAATTCTGTCTTGGCTGAGGTGCAGTGTTTCTCCTGGGCAGATGCTTTCAGTCCCTAAAGGTTAATCAGTTCCCATCAAACCTCATCCCTCCTTTTTACACTATTTAGCAGCCACACATGGGGGCTGCTGATCTCCTACCTACCCAATCCCACAGATGGAGCTGCTGCTGTGACAGTCTCCTTATCACTCAACTCTTGTATCTCAGTGTCCCACTTGGCAACCTGCTCAAGCGTCTTCCTCCTCCAACATACTCCATCAGAAATCAATTTAACAGCATTTATTGCCATTATCTCCCACTATCACAATCAGCATCCCCTCATCCTCAGGATCACCTCTGCTGCAGGAGCCTGCCCAGTACAGAACTGTCCCTCCTGAGCTGAGGGGCCCAGCACTGGACACAACACTGCAGCTGTGGCCTCAGCAGGGCAGAGCAGAGGGGCAGGAGAACCTCTCTGACCTACTGACCACCCCCAGGGTGCCCCTGGCCTTGCTGGCCACCAGGGCCCATTGCTGGCCCCTGGTCACCCTGCTGCCACCAGCACCCCAGGTCCCTTTCCCTGGGCTGCTCTCCAGTAGCTCAGTCCCAGCCTGTGCTGGTCCCTGGGGTTGTTTCATGGGTGTGATCATGTATTTTGCATTCACTGCAATAACTGCAGAATCCTCCACTTAAGACTCTAGATTTTTACTTGTATCTCATGTTTCAATTGGTTGGGTATTGGCAGTTAACATTCCATGAGCTTCTTTAAGTTGTGATTGAGATCACTCTCTCCCCATCCCATTCTGCTTTTATGAAGCAAATCTGGAATACGTGAGATCTATCCAAACACGTCTGGCTTGGCTTTTTGTTGGGTGTGTGGTTTTTTCACTGCTGACAGCCCAACCTTTTGTCATCCCCCCTGCACTGTACAAACCAGGAAATTCTTTTCCTTGCACAGGATCCCTGACTAGGCTGAGGGCTCATCCTCGGGCAGAAAGCCAGGCTCTGTTTGAAGTGTGTGAAACTTCTAACACACAGGAGTAAGAAGAACAAATGCACAAGATCAGAAGTAAATGACCTCACTGCAGCAGAATGTCAGGTAGGAGTCTTCAAGGTTCCCATTAATTCCAGCACAGATCAATAGTACAGGCTGCACAACATCAATCCTGCAGGTTTTCTGCAACACCCTCACAGTGTGAGGAGTTTATGAGGTCACCACAACACCAGGGTTGACAGACACACAACTTCCCACATACACATGAGCCCACCTAGCACTCAGCCTGAGCACGATGGGAGAAACTGGGAGCAGAATCACAGAGTTGCTAAGGTTGGAAAAGACCTTTAAGATGATTGAGTCCAACCTCAGCCTAACCCTGCTACCCCAACTCAACCCACCACTGAGCCATGGTCCCCAGCACCACATCCCAACCATTCTGAAACACATCCAGGGGTGGGGACTCATCCCCTTGACTGGGCAGCCTGTTCCAGTGCTTAACAACACTTTCAGGAGAGAAGTTTTTCCTGATATCCAACCTAAACCCACCCTGGCTCAACCTGAGTCCCCTCGTCCTGTCACCAGTGAGAAGGGACCAACCCTGCTCTGGCTACACCCTCCTGCCAGGTATTTGGGAGAGCAAGTTCACTGAAGACAAAGCACAGCTGGAGTTGTGGGGGGAAGCAAGCAAGCTGTCAGGCAGCATCCAGGAGATGGAACATAATATGGGAATGATTATAATGCCATTAGCTCCACCAGAAGCACATCAGCTGCTGTGGTGCTGAGTCTGGCTCTGGTCATGTCATTCATAAGGACAAATCCCAGGCTCTCAGCCAAGGCACTTCACTACTACTCTTAAAATCCCTTTTCCTATCTTAAGCCTGAAACAAGGGGAAAAAAATCCCTCCAAACACCAACTTGAAAGGAACAAGTTTTCAGAACAAAGGAAAGAAGAGGAGAGTTCTAGGCCAAAGAGAGAAGTAGATTCAAAGGGCTGCAGACAGACAGCACAGCCCTGAGTCCAGCACAGCAGCATCTCCAGCTGTCCACAAGCAAGGATTCTCCAGATGCTGGCAGCCATCCTTTGATACAAAACAGAACCAAAAGGGTATTTTTGTTTATCTTGGTACAAATGTAAGGTAAGATGAGGTGACTCTAAGGATTTAGACCATGCTGTAAACCCATGTGCTGGGAACTAGATAAGGGGATGGTCTGGCCTCATTTCTTTGGGAAAATAGTTTGCACATAGATAACAGGGAGACGACCAGAACAAACCCAGCTTGGGGTCTGGAATGTGCCCAACAAGCAGCAACTCTGAAATCACAGGTGAAGTGAGAAAGGTGAAAAAGGATGAAGGCAGAGTGAACTGTTCAAGAAGGACAGGGAAATACTGGAGAGAGGAGGACACGAGGATGATGAAGGGGCTGGGACATCTCTGCTGAGGAAAGGCTGAGAGCCCTGGGGCTGTTCAGCCTGGAGAGGAGAAGGCTGAGAGGGGATGTGATGATGTCTCTAGATGCAGGAGGGCTGGGTGTGCAGAAGGCAGGGACAGCCTCTCTTCACTCCTGCCCTGGCACAGGACCAGGGGCAGTGGGTTCAAGCTGCAGCCCAGGGAGTTCCACCTCAGCAGGAGGAAGAACTTCTGCCCTGGGAGAGCTGTAGAGCATTGGAACAGAGTCCCCAGAGAGGCTGTGGAGTCTCCTGCTCTGGAGACTTTCCAGCCCTGTCTGGATGCATGGCTGAGGGATCTGCTCTAGTTGTGTCCTGCTCTGGCAGGGGGTTGGACTCCATAATCTCCAGAGCTCCCTTACAACCCCCACCAGTCTGTGATCTGATGTATACATGTGAGTCAATAACATAAAACTCAGGCTATGAGATCAGTGGTGCCCACACTGGGCAGTGACCCCCTGGGTGCCCAGGGCTGGAACAAGCAACACCTGCTTTCTAAAAACTTCAAACTGAGCCTTAGAGAGTTTCTGATCTGCCAAGTTCACAGTTAAGATGTTCCAAGAGAAGCAGCCTTGGACTGCAGGGAGGATAAGTCTCTTGGATTCACTGAGGAAAATGGAGTGATAATTCCCATGGGAGGAAAGCTCCTGAGAACAAAGGCCAATGCTGGCACAGGACAGAGCACTCACAACAGGGTGCATGGGAGGGTGCTGGGAATGGAGATTAGAAATTTCTGATTCTGAGAGGAGAATGTTTCTCAAAGAGCAGCAGCACAGAAAACCAACTACCTGTGTTCTCTGTGAGCCTGAAGAGATACAACTGGGAATGGTGTACCCATCATTCCAGACAGATCTGGATCTACAGACACCATTCCTAGGAATACAAAGCATACAGTCTCTTTTCCCTAAAAATGGAAAGCTCCCACATTTTCTTTTGTACATAAGCAAACTTCAGGCAGCAGAAGCGCAGATCTGGTTCCATCACAGGGATACAGCACAGGCTGCAGCAGTATTTCTAACTCCTTCCTCTAGCACTGACTTTCTTGCTTTAGAAAACAAAAGCCTGCAGAGCCACAGGTTTCTCTATGTGGTTTCCTGGGCATTCAAACACAGCCTGCAGTGGATGTGGCAGGTGAGCTGGAAAGCTTAGCACAAGGGCAATTTTCCTAATCTGCTTAAGGACTGGATTTTATTCCTATTTTTTTTTAGTGACAGCATGGCTGCTGCTCTCTGCCTGTGTTTCCCTGCACTAAGCCTGTTTGCTTTTTGTTTTCTGCTTAGTTTGGTTCTCTGGGGGGGGTTAATTGTTTTTTGCTTTTTTGCCCTCATGGTGGGATCCCTGTATTATCTGATTTTACGGCTGCCACTGCCATTTTCTGTGGGGGCTCTTTTTTGCTTGCTCTATGGCTCACCTTCAGTCAACCCTGTCTAGATACAAACAACCTGCTTTGGGCTTTTTCACTGCACACAAGTTACCTCAGGAGAGATGAGCTGCAAGAGTTATCAGCCCCTGTTTCCAGCATGTGGAGAGTACAGAAGGACCTGTCTGCTGCTGCTGCTATGCTGACATTCTTCCCAAACCACAAAGGTCTCATTTGGGATGGATGGAACTAAATCACCCCATCTTTTCACAAGAGGATGAACTCCAGGAGTAGGAATCCAACTGCTCAAGAGAACACGGTGGATCAAGATTTTCTTCCAGCAGAAGAAAGAGCTACCAAGAATCCAAAGGTTTTCTCATCTGACTCCCATGTCACCAGCAACTACCACGAGCTGTTACTTCAGGTTTTTGCATCTCTGAACAGTATGGCTTTCACCACTGAAAAAAAGAAATAGCACCTTTAGATTACTCCATTAAAATATTTACTTGAATTTTCACTTGGTTATTGAATTTTATGCCTAATTATGATCCAGGTTTTGGAAACAGACCAGTTGATTCATCTCCACCATTAACACTGCAGAAAGAGGAGAGTGACAGGTCTCTCCTGATCAGCTGTTGGAGATGGGGATGCCAGCTTGATAAACTGAGAAAGGATCACTTCAGATCTAACACACACTGATGGCAGCACTGCTAATGCATCAGCATCTTGTATCACTTGGAAAAAACAGATTTTTCTGTCTTTTGGAGAAAGTTCTACTTTGTCCATCACCAGGGAGGACAAAGAGAGTCCAGCTGGATATTCTTTTGGTATGAGATTGTTGTTCTGTCTTGTGCATCAGAAGGTAACTTTCCCCATCCAAAAATCCCATTTCTTGACGAACTCTGTCACTGGTTGGCAGGTTTTCCCACTTTTGTCCCCTGCAATGCTTTTTAGTTTGTTGGTACTTCAAATGGTGTTTAGCAAGTGTTCTTAGTCAATAGTTTGCTGTCAGTAGAGTTCTGATGCCAGGAGTTACTGCCATAAACCATACTGGCTGCTCTTAAAAATGGCAATGAAGTTATCACAGAATCCTAGCAGTGTCTGGGCAGAAGGGAGCTCCAGAGCTCACCCAGTCCAGCCCCTGCTGAGAGCAGGGACATCTGCAACTAGATGTTATTCTACTATTCAACCATTGTTCTGAGATTGTCCTTGACAAGAGCATCAATGGTTTTATTGTCAGTTATTTCTCAGTTGCTCCTCAAAGTGCCTGCAAACAGGCTGTGGTCAGACTCCTGAGCATGGTCAGGTAAGGCCAGGACACAGAGCTGCCCCACTCAGGTCAGATGCAGAGCCACATGAGCTACAAGTCCATTATGAGCCTTATTTTTATCTTCATTAACTCTATCAACACTGGCTGGCTGCAGGGATTCTCTGATGCAGAAAGCTTTTGCTGTTTGTTCTGAGGCTGGAATTTCATCACATTTGCAGCTATGACTTTAATCATCCAGACCAAAACATTAGAGATTAATTTGTAACCTGGATCAAAAACAGGAGCCCTTATTCACATTAGAGATGTTGGCTCTGGTCTCCTAATGATAGTTCCACTGTCTGTTTTGTTCTTGCTGAGCTGCTGCTGGTCACTGTCCCCTGTAGACAGTGCTGCTCTGTACACAGCAGCCCTGTGGCTTTGGGTGTATTGGATGAGTAATGAACTGCACAGGTGGATTGGATTCTCCTTCTTGATACTCCTATTTTTAGCTGAAAAAATGTCATAAGCTGATCTCCGTGTGCTGATTTTCTATTTGCACAAGGCTACTCCTATGTAGCTATTACATGAGTTCTTTAAGGAATTATGATTCACATTCTGAAATCTCTTCTACTGTTTAACATGTGTCAAAATAAATAGGAGAAAAATCCTTTTTAATGCAAAAGAATATCTGCATGGATATTGCACAAACCTTTAGCAACTGAAAGGCTATTTGAAGATTCCATTCCAAAGCAATTACCACTCGTGCAGAAGAAAGCAGCTGATGAAACAGGGGGCAAAAAAGATCAGCACTTAATCCATTATCACATCCCAGTAATGCTAATCTAGGTGTAAGATTAATTTGGCCTTCAAACATATTAGAGAAGCAAAATAAGATTTGCTTCCAGAAATGTTCAAAAGACAGTATATCCATATGATCAGACTCAACATTTACTGCAACCTTTCATCTATAGTATGCATTTGAAACCAGCTCTTTCAGTTCCTAATTTCTCTTGGAAGTTTAGTAGATGATAATACAAAGAGATGGTGTTCAGAAGAATTTACAGGGATTTTAATATGGGGAATAAAACTTAACCATTCACTAGATCTTCTTCTCTGATGGGGAAATTAAGACAAGGAACAAAGCAATCCCTTCAGCATTAATTATATTAATAAATATAATTTATTAATAAAGATGTTATTTCTATTACTTCAAAATGGTTCAGATGCAGCATTTTGTTTGTTTCCACTTATGATTTTTCTATTTTTAATTCTAGGCTTTTTCCTAAGAACGTGACAGCTACTTGATAATTCCATTCAAAAAAACATTTGGTTCATGTGATTTCTGCAGTAATTCCTTCCAAACGCAGCAATGCAATGACCTGTCAGCTTGTTTCACACTGACACAGGGCTGAGTGGTCCCTAAGTGTCTCACTGCCATTAAGCCAAACTTTGCTTTCACATCTGCTGGATTTTCATGTTGGTTTCCCTGGCTCTGATTTCTGGGCAACGTCTAAAAGCAAACACTGCCCAGGAGCTTCTGCTGATACCCATTTCAGTTGGCATTTCAGACTGCTCAGCTTCCCTGCCACTGACCCAAGACCTTCTTCTGGGCACTAACAATGGCCAGTGTGCAGCTGAGCTGGGCAGCACTGCCAGGCTCCAGTCTGCAACCTGCTCCTGGGTTCTCATGCTTCCTACAGCCTGCCTCCTGCTTCTGCATTTTCCCTCCTGCCTCCTTCACTTTGTCACTTGACAGAGCCCTGGGATCACCCAGTCAGTGCAGATCACAGACTGGGAGGGGTTGGAAGGAACCTCTGGAGATCCTGGAGTCCAACCCCCTGCCAGAGCAGGACACAACTAGAGCAGATCCCTCAGCAATGCATCCAGACAGGGCTGGAAAGTCTCCAGAGCAGGAGACTCCACAGCCTCTCTGGGGACTCTGTTCCAATGCTCTACAGCTCTCCCAGGGCAGAAGTTCTTCCTCCTGCTGAGGTGGAACTCCCTGGGCTGCAGCTTGAACCCATTGCCCCTGGTCCTGTGCCAGGGCAGGAGTGAAGAGANACTGGGGAGCCCAGACACAACACTCCAGCTGTGGTCTCACCAGGACAGAGCAGAGGGGGAGCAGAAGCTGCCCACGCTCTTCCTGATGCAAATGGATCTCTTTATTTATTATCCTGTTTTGTTCTGTTCAGATTTAAGGTGTATTTGATAAGAAACACATCATATACCCATTTGTTTGTTAATGCTCCATATATTAGAAGACTCAAGTTTTGTTCACTACATTTTAGAGTCACATCCACCAAAAACTTTGGAATTACTTTGACTCATCTGTCTACGTTTTCCAAGAACAAGTCTCTAAGATGCCCTTCCTTTGGAAAAATCTTGATTCCATTCAAGGAACTAAGCACAGTCTTGTGCTACAACTTAAAATATATTTAAGGATATTTCTGTAATTTGCATCATTTTTTAGTGTCTGTTTCAATGTGGCTTTCCAGCTGCTATGAAGCATTTTGGGACTACACAAATTAGCAATAACACAAATGCCAAGAGGAAGATTCAGCCTGGCAAAAGAAGGGGAATAATTATTGAACAGTCAAGTGAATGTTATTTCAAACAGATCAACGAAGGTGTCTCATCCAAATGTATCTGTCTGCACGGCTGAGACTCTGAGAGCAGACACAAGGACATTTAAAGACATGAAATAAAGCATGCGGTATTGTTCAAACTGTTCAAAAGGTTGTATTTAAACCCAGTTTCCAACCACACACCAGCTACCAATCTCTGCCTGGTGCCCTGAGAGCCAGGAAAGAACCCCTGGTCAGCTGCAGAGCCACAGAAGGGTTTTCCCCGTGTGTTTGAGTAGCTCAGTAAACCCACTCGCCCTCGAGAGGGAATTCCTCTTTTTTGAGGGTTCTGTTGGAACTGTCTCTGCATCTCAACTGGAGCACTTGCAGCTTTCACTTACTTGGGTCACCCATCCCTCCCCATCCTGACAACAGCTAGTTCCACACCAGAAGACTGTAAATTCATGCCAGATGAAAACAACCAGCATTCGTTTTTATAAAATCAACAAAATTCCATAAAAACACTTGTCAAAGACTCAAAGCTCAGGCCACGTACAAAGTCAGTCTATTTTTATAGCTAAGTATCTTGCTGTACATTTTAATTTTTCCTTCAGGAGAGCAGGGGGGCTCTTGAAATACCAGAAGGAATTACTTGAATGCTTTCTCCAATCTGCCTCCTAGGAGTTTAGAAGCACTAATTCTACACCACGAATACTTAGGGAGAAATTGAGTTCGCTAGCTGGGGGAAAAAAAATACAAATAAAGATCAAAAATAAGTCCCAACCATTCCATTAAAAACACCACTTCTCCTCTGGAGTGGTCAGGTTTCATCTGCAGGATGCACCCTGCTGCCAGTAATTCACAGCCCTCTCCTCCAGCTCATTTTGTGGCACTGAAGAAGAGTGAAGTGCTTTCAGAAGTTTTCAGAGAGTTTGTATCAGTTCCAAAAGTCATTTCTTGAAATCCCCACTGATTCTAGTAACCAGTGGAAGAGGAGACCCAAGAAATCAGAGTTTACAAGAGCCCAAGACTCCAACACTAGGCTGCTTTAAAATGTCAGGATGATCCCAGGAAGAAGCAGCTGAGCTGAGGATCAGGGAGATGTGAGCTCTGAAACTACAAACCACAGCTGACTCTGCTGGAAGGGGAAGCTGGTAAAACTCTGGCAGCATTATAGTCTGCCCAAAAACACAAGCAAGGAATGGAAATCATTCCCTCCAGGAATTCACTTGAGAAAGACCAAGAGAACCACTGGCACTCAGAAAGCAGGCAAAGGCAGAAAGGAGTTTCATGCCACACAGTAACTGGGCCAAACTTGCCTGAAGTCACCACAACTTGACCTCAAACATGATTCTGTTTGAGTTTAAATAGGAAAAAAACAACATTATGGTTATCTCATGGTACTCAAAACACTACACACACACAAAAAAAATAAAGTTATCTGTGCAAATAATGGACAAGAAAAGCAAGTTCTACCCCAAAACCTTCTCATTCCACTGGCTTCAGTTTTATGCAAGTTGTGGGAGGGCTGCCTGTCAATAAATCACTTTGTATGAGTTCAGTACATGGAAAACTGGCATTCCCAGCAGCAGCTCCCCATTTAGCCAGGTAACTGGATGTTATCACCTGGCCTCCATGGCCTCCCCATCACTACCAAGCAGAAGGAATCCTCCTGCAGTACCATTTTTTGGGTAGCCTGTTCCAATCCCTCCACCCAGGCAAGGCAGAAGCCATTTCTCCTGATTCATGGCAAATCAATATGACTTTTCCAGCACCACCCAACTAAATCCCATCTAGTACATCTGCTGCTGCAAGCTGCATGTAAGGGCAGGAGGTTTTTTCTTTAGTATTTCATTTTTATCAGTCCCAGTGGTACCACATGGCATTCTGTGTTACATTATGCCTTAACAAAAATGATTTTACTACATCACTCCATCATCTGTCTAAACTTAATCAAGCACAACATTGCTTTCTGAAAGTCTACAGTAGTCTCATGTCCCTGAGGGGCTGTCTTTGTGGTAGCCACTTTGGAAGAAAAATAGCATCTCAGCACTATCAAACTACCACCATTCCCAGGCAGGCACTCAGCAGCATGCAACAGAATGGAATGAAGAAATAAAAACCAATCTAAATCTTTCGTATTTGGCCATTTCAATAGAAGAAGTTTTGGGTGCTGTTCTGTCAATAAGTGATTTGAGACACCATGGACAACAGGTTTCAGTTGGGCCCACAGTTGAAGGCAGGACCTGCCAGAACAGTCAAGAGGCTGAGAAGGAGAACCTGCAGCAGGCTGGAGAAGCTAGAAAAACAGAGTGAATGACTGGAGACCATTGGACAGAATAAACTGCCAGCCCACACCCTTGTAACCCTCATCTGCATCTGAAACAGAACATCCCACCTGCCACTGGCTAAACCACCTCCAATCCCTGCCCTCACCTCACCAAAATCCATTCCTCTCCCCTCTGCATTGCCCCTCAGGGTTTACAGTTTCTGAAGGTCTCCAGCAGACCCCAACGAAGAGCCCCCAGGGGCACTTCTCTTGCTCAGCCCTCCATGGTGGTGGACTACAGTATGAAACCCAGAAGCCAAATCAGAGATGTTTTTCCAGGGAAGGAACTGCCACGTGCAGCTCAGGAGAAAAAGCAGCACACCCTGAGAAACTCTCCAAAGTGTCTGAGGGCCCACGGCTGCTGGGCAGGAGATGGGCACGGGCTTGGCTTGTGCTGTTTAAAACTGGTGTAGGCTGGAGTGGGCAGCAGCAGGCACAAGGCACAGCTCACACAGTGGGCAGCAGCAGCAGGCACAGGGCACAGCTCCCAGAGCCAGGGCAGCAGAAACAACCTTCTTCAGGGCCCACACCAACCTGCCAAATCACATCTGCTAGCATTTCTTTTTTGGCTGCCAATACACGTGACATTTCTTAGCCTCTGCTGATAGAAAACAAGTGATAATTGTCAAAGTCAATTCATATTTTCATATTTTGATGCAAATAATTGAAAAGTAATTCTATCAGGTTACAGCTGCTTAAGCTATGCCATACAATAGGCAATTATTCCGTTCATCCTCATTCCAAGTGTGATTTTATCACACTATCACCCCAGAGTGCTCTGGAAAGAGCCATGGAAAACCATGTTGGAAAACCATCAGCTCCAGCAGCATCTGCTGTGCTGAGACAATCTGAGTGCAAAGCAGCCCTGGCATGAGCAAAATGAGTCTAGACTTGACCACAGCCAGGTGAACCCCAAGTTGAACCAGTTTCCATCCAGAAAGCTACTTCTTTGTGTAGACAAAGCACTGCTGACTTCAGAGCCCTGGTTTCATGATAGAGGTGTCGTATCCAAAGGGAAACAAGGAGACAAAACCATCCCTTTGTTTAAAAAAGAAGAAATACATTAAAAGACAGCAAGGGTGACCTCAGGATGTCTGCACAGACAGAATTCTGCTCTGGATTCCCTGTGCTCTGAGCAGCCTGCAGTGGGACACCTTACCCAGGCAGCAGGGCAGAATGCCTGGAAACATGGATCTTCCTCCAGACACACCAAGAAATGGATGTGGAAGAACAGCTGAGGACAGTGAGGTTGATTGCCAGAATAAACACGATAAAAATCTGAAACAATACTTTTTTTACTGGGTATCATTCTTGATCCTTAAAGCACAAAGAGAAACTTCTCAGTTTAATCAGATTTATGTAAAATAAATTATTCGCATTTATTATTTATTTACTTATTATTTTAAAATATTCTTTATTATGCTATCATATCTAATGACTGAATAACTGAAATTAGCTTTCCTGTAGGGAATAAACAAGACTAGCAATGTCAAATAAATAGCTGGATAACCTACTAGCCTTTTGTTTTTCTCAAAACAACAAAATGTGACTTGTCAGAACATTTCCAAATGGATAGAATTATTTCAGAGCTCACAAACCAAGTTTCAGGTCTCTGCTCTGCATCATTTACAGCAGAAATACTCTGTTTTCACCAGAGATGAACACAGTGAAAATGCATGTTTCTGCAGCATTAAACCTACATTAAATCATTTCCCTGACACCTCCATTTCCTCTATTTTTAGGGGGCTTTTTTGTTTGTTTATCCATTTCTTTCAAGTGTGCCCCTGACATTCAGGCCAGAAGATGATTTTCCCACTCCACTTGCTGCTTTCCAGGCCACATCTAGAATGCTGGGCCCCCTGTGGGCAGTCTGGAGAGGGTCCAGAGCTGATCCCAGGACTGGGAAGTTGCCATGTGAGGAAAGGCTGGGAGAGCCTGGAGAGAAGAAAGCCCTGGGGAGACTCTGTCCTCATGTTTCAGCATTTCAAGGGTGGCTACAAAGAAAATGGAGCCTCCCTTTTTGCAGGGAGCCACTGGGAAACGGGAGGGTAGAGGATTTCCTCCTATGTGCTCCAGAGGGTAACACAAAGCACCACAGATATTGTGCACAGACATTACTAATTACTCTGTATTTTTTAGAACCAGCCTCTAGAATTTCAGAATAACCCTGAGCAGCCTCTCCTGTTTTGAGGCCAGATCATTGTACTTCCAGAAGCCCTATAAATACTAATGGTGTGGGGGAAAGCAATTTACTACAAATTAAAAGAGGAACAACTGCTAAATCCTATGGGAAATGCTGCTACATATTCACAACTGACTCGAATTGGCATTTCAGGAGGCTTTTCTAGGTGTTACTGAAATGCTGCAGCTCACCATGCACTTCTGTCATTGCTCTGACTGGGAGCTGGAATTTAACATTCAGAATGCAAAGATACTTCATATTTATCCTTTGGAAATGGGAAGCTACCTGCTCCAAATCAATACCGAGAGCTTCTTCAAATGAGATTTTTCACTTTGGATGCTTTAATTAGATTGCCTTTTAGAAAACCCACTACCTCTCAGTGTACTGGAGGAGATGAAGAAGCAAACCATGGTCAACAGAGCTGGCAGGAAAAGGAAAGAAAATAAGCACTGTAACCAATTTCAACTTGTAGGCTGATGACATGAGCCTGGAAGCAAAATACACACTGCTCACTGCAGGACATTTCTTCTCATTAAAGAGGTAAGTGGGTCTGTGTGAGCAGTGCAGACTGTTACAGATAAGCAGATTAAACACTAGTCTTGCAGCACGTTCTGTTGCTAGGTTGGAGAAATGGCTTTTCTTTCAAGATCTGGAATTTCCAGCAGTAAGCAAGTACAAGAATAAGGAATATTAACATGATATTAACATGAGTAAAGCACTGCAAGTGGGTAATGGTGGGGGGACAAAACCCAACCCAACATGAAAAAACCCTCTCTATAGCAACCTCTGCAACCACCAGCAGCAGCAAGAACTGGGCATACAATGGTGGGGCTGGGAGGGAGCTCTGGAGATGATGGAGTCCAACCCCCTGCCAGAGCAGGGGCACCCAGGGCAGCCCACACAGAAACAGATCCAGGTGGGGTTGGAAAGTCTCCAGAGCAGGAGACTCCACAGCCTCTCTGGGCAGCCTGGGCCAGGCTCTGGCACCCTCCCAGGGAAGAAGTTTCTCCTCATGCTGAAGTGGAACTCCCTGGGTTCCAGTTGATCCCCATTGCTCCTTGCTGGGCACTCCAGAGCAGAGCCTGGCCCCTTCCATCTGACACCCACCCCTCAGATATTTACAGACATTCATCAGATCCCCTCTCAGGCTGCTCCTCTCCAGATTGAACAGCCCCAGGGCTCTCAGCCTTTCTGCTCATCATGATCTCCTGGCAACAAGCAAGTCTATCAAGGTAGCACTTTGAAGCCAATGAAATGCATGAAAAAAGACACATTACTGTTTAGCTTTGGAAAGAAACCCTTTGTCCAACAGCCACCTGAACTCAGTTGAACACACACCCAGCCATTCTCTCCTGCACTCACCCACTAACAAAACCTTTCTTCTTGAAGTACTCCAATTAATTACTGGCAATTTTATCTTTTCCCTCAGGCTGAAAATAAAAAGTTTCGTTTGGCTCTACAAGCCCTCACAAAGTCCTTACTGACAAAATGAAAGCTCTTATTTAAGCAGAATGACAGCAAATGATCAGCCCAGTTGGACAACACTGCAAAGACAGCAGCTAACTGCTGAATTTTCTGCCTGAACAAACCATTTAACCTTTTACCCTTGTCCATATTTGAAGGATATTTTTATTCTGACAAGCTTTCACATTTTTCCCTTGGTATATTTTCTGATGCCTTCCAAGTGAATGCCAAAAGGATGTGTTCCCCAAACTCAGAGCCATTCTTGCCCCATGGCAAAGCAGAGCAATCCCACAGCCAGACCCTGTGAAAGCTCATGTGCCAGAGCCATCATTCCCTGTCTGCGTGAGAACTGGGAATTACCACTGGTCGCTGCAGGAAGCCAGCACACACTCCAGTGTTTAGCTTGATTAAGGGAAATATTATCCAATTTATACTGTTTATTATGCAAAGATTTTGGAAGAATGCTATTTAAAACAACCCCCTCAAAGATTCCCTGAATCATAGATTGGGAGAGGCTGGAAGGGAGCTCTGGAGATGATGGAGTCCAACCCCCTGCCCCAGCAGGGTCACCCAGGGCAGCCCACACAGGAACAGATCCAGGTGGGATCAAATCAGTCCACCAAATATTCTGAGATTCTATTTTCCACGTGTATTCCACACACCCCCCAGGAGAAAAATCTGTGATTTATCTTTAGAATTAAGAAATTATCCCACTGGTTTGTTTGGGCTTTTTATTATATATATATATATTTATATGATCCAAACATGCTGTTTAGTAGCAAGCACTAGCCAAGAGAACATCTCCAGGTTCCAGGACACAGTCTGTGTTTCACATCTGCACTGAAACCAACACCAAGTCCATTATTCAGTTGTTGATCTGGGCCCAAATTTCAGCAGAGAATGAAAGTGGTTTAGTGCCCTGTGAAAGATGTGGGTGCAGAGAAGTGTGGAGATGCCAATGTCCAGCTGCACCTGCACACTGCTGAATACAGAATACAAGCTCCAGTACCTGAAATCTGGAATATCACACATTTTTGGGCATAGATACTCTTGTTTCTTGCCTGTGTGGGAAAATCAAACACACAGCAGCTACTGCCCTTTAAAAACCAAAATAAATCACTAATTTCTAGCACAAGACAATGCTCAAAACACAATCCCATCTTCAGAGGGATTCACTGGGTACTACTGAGTTTCCATCTGTAGCAAAATCCCAGCAAAAACAAGAAATACACCTGCATAGGGAACAGTAACAAACTTCAGCAGCTCCTGACTAACATCACAATGCATTTTACACTGTGACAAAGAACTAAAGACACACAGATCTCTGCCCAGCAGGGGCAGCTCCACCACCTGCATCATCACCTGTCTCTAGGCAGCAGCTCTTATCAATAGCCAAGTTCATTACTGCAAATGACAACCTAGAAATTAAAAGAGTAGTTCATTATTGGAAGCCCTTTCTTAGGCTGTCAGTGTGACATCAGACTGTGAGCACACTGGCTGTGTGTTCAGCATTACATTGGAGAAAAATCTGATTTTCCCCTCCTGCATCTTCCTTTCCACACATTTCACTGTCAGAAATGGGTAGACTGAGTTGGTGACACTAAAACATGGTGCAATAAAAGCAGACTGAACAACTGAAGGTGGCTGTTCCCCTGTGGGGACAATTCCCATTGCTCTGGGAACACACTGCCACACAGAGCCTTCCTGCAGGGGCAAAGCAAAACAGTGCCCAGAGAAGATAAATTATCACAGTGGTGGTATCAAGTGTATTGTAGGTACTGGAGGGAACAAGAAGCAGAAGGAAAATAAATATGTGTGTTTGTTAAAGAATGGGAGGAGCTGGTGATGGTGACACCTTCCCTGGAGTGTTGTGTCCAGTTCTGGGCTCCCCGGTTCCAGAGGGACAGGGAAATAATTGAGTCCAATGGAGGCTACGAGGATGATGAAGGGACTTGAGCATCTCTGCTGAGGAGAGGCTGAGAGCCCTGGGGCTGTTCAGCCTGGAGAGGAGAAGGCTGAGAGGGGATGTGATGATGTCTCTAGATGCAGGAGGGCTGGGTGTGCAGAAGGCAGGGACAGCCTCTCTTCACTCCTGCCCTGGCACAGGACCAGGGGCTGTGAGTTCAAGCTGCAGCCCAGGGAGTTCCACCTCAGCAGGAGGAAGAACTTCTGCCCTGGGAGAGCTGTAGAGCATTGGAACAGAGTCCCCAGAGAGGCTGTGGAGTCTCCTGCTCTGGAGACTTTCCAGCCCTGTCTGGATGCATTGCTGAGGGATCTGCTCTAGTTGTGTCCTGCTCTGGCAGGGGGTTGGACTCCAGGATCTCCAGAGCTCCCTTCCAACCCCCACCAGTCTGTGGCTCTGTGATTTAATGGGGAGTGAGAACAGGTTTTGGAAAGAGTAAGCCACTTGTGAGGATGAGCAGAAAACTGAAAGCCACAGAACTTGTGTCCTCAAACAGCTGCCTACTGATCATCTGAGAGGAACAGACCAGTAGAACTTCCAAAGCAGTCGGAGAAAGCCAAGTTAAAGACACTGTAGAGAGGTTAAAGAAAAAGAGCTTTCTCCAGACTAAAGATTTCTGTTTATGAACAAAAAGTGGGAAAAGATTGGAAAAGCCCTGGAAATTTAGATGCCTTATAGACAGTGCTCCCCACAAGGGCAGGAAGAAAGGAAACAAACAAACAAATCCATCTGCTTTTGTTAGCAGGAATACCACACAAAAGGACAGAGGGGTGTTCATTGTCTTTATCCTGGGAACTCAGTCATAGTGGGAAAAGCATAAGAGAAGGAAGACTGAAACATCACCAAAGAACTAAAAGATTTTGCCATATAAAATGCCAACTGAACAGGAAGACAGGAAAACAAAATGGCTAAAACCCCTAACCCAGCAGTGTTAGCAAAGCCATGTCAACCCAGGTCTAGGTAACTGTTAAAAAATAATAAATCCCCCCAAAAAAATAAAAGTAATCAAAGCTTATAAGGAAAAACAGTAACAAACCACCCACCACAAGACTAAGATAATGAATTTTTCATCTCAATCCATCTTTGGCAGTCAGTTTGTAAACATTACACTAAACAGTACTGCCAGGTTGTGGAAAGTCTTCTTCTGTACCCAAATACCAAGGCAACAATATTGATGAAGTAGCAGAACAGGTGCCAAGACAGGCTGCAAAATCTCCATCCCTGGAAATACTCAAAACCAGCCGGGACAAGACCTGCAGTAACCTGAGCCAGCTTTGGAATTAGCTCTGAGGGGAGGGCTTGGATTAGAGCACCTAATTTAGGCTGGGATGTTTGTTTTAAAAGCCATCAATATCCAGTTTGCAGTAGGAAATTAATTCCTTTTTTTTTTTTTTATCAGTGCCTTTCCAACTATTATGACTTATGATTTATGAAAACATATCCCAATATGAATAAACAGCTTTTCACTTGTCCTGATTGTTACATTTGAAGTCAGAGAGAAAACAGGCACTGCTCTGAGCCACAATTTCTGCTCAAAAGCCTACTCCAAGATACAGGGGCAAGTCCTTCCCTTTGGAGTTGCCTTATCCTCATGTTCTGTTAGCAGGTTTTCTTAGTTCCCAAAGCATTTTGGAGGTAGATATTAATTACACCTGTATGTCTGCACAGCTACCCAAGTGGATACAGGCACACCACCTCATACAGGTAGGAAATACTCAAGACTACTGATATTTTTTGATGGATCACTGGAATGGGCTGCCCAGGGAGGTGGTGGGGGTCCCATCCCTGGAGCCATTCCAGGTGGGGCTTGAGGAGGCTCTGAGCACCCTGCTCTAGGTGCAGATGTCCCTGCTCTCAGCAGGGGTTGGGCTGGGTGAGCTCTGGAGCTCCCTTCCAACCCAAGACATCTCTGATTCTAAACCATCAAATTCCACCATGCTACAGTGAAACCTGGGGAATTCATTCTCACTCCAGAGTATCTTCTGCTGACACTGGTAGGCGTTTGGGCTTCTCCAACCTCCCTCCCTTTTCCAACACACCCTTGAAGTGTTCTGAGAACCACACCCCCACCCATCAGCTACAGCACCCCAGGGAAACTCCAAGCTCAGGGAAGATCTAAACAATCAGCATAGAGGGCATGAGAAAATGGTCGTCTACAGTCAGAAACTATTTTCTTGGTTATGAAGTTCCAACTAGAAAATAAACAGCAGTTTCTCCAAAGCCAAGCTTACTGATTTCTAGGTACTGTTATAAAAAAAACTGAAATATAGCTGATTTTGTGCTGAGCAAATTGCAGTGCCACGAGAGACAGTCACTGTTACATGCAGCACCCTGGCTCAAGCTATTTCAATAATATTCAAACACTGGCACAGTGATAAAATCAAAATCCCCACAAGCCATAAAAAGCTGAGACACAGAACATCAGCTGATGCAACAATGACTCTGTAATTGCCTTCCAGTGGCACTAAGGTATGAATGGTTCTGTGGTAAAATGGTACATTTATTTTCCTCACAGGGAGTTAAATTAATCGTGCCTGTCCTATTGTTTAATAGGCAGGGTTCATGGTCTGTAAACAATTACTTACACCAGCAAGTCTGTAACAGGCTACATACCATTACAGTGCAGGGAAAAAAAGGAATATGGTGCTTTCAAGGAAAAAAAATCTATTCCATGCCCAGCCCACAGAGTTTTAAAGCTCACTCACTTCCAGCTGGTTTACTCCATGAGAATCAGCTCAGTTGTCATACGCTAATACAGATCCAAATATTTGTCATTCTACTGCAGTTGAATCAAACTGCCACAGCATCACTACAAAATAAAGCTTCAATAGTATGATAAAGTTCAAAACAAACTGCTGGGCTGTTTATTTCAGTTCAATGCTACTTGTTGAAAATAAAATGTAAGTATTAATTGCATTTTGGTTTTGGATTACAAGGCATTTGAAGTATTTAAAGCAGCACAGGTCTAAAATAAATGAGAATATTCACTGTGCTGTGACATGGAATTGCTAAATGAAGCCTCACAGTTTAAACTTTACTCCTTTCCATAAGAATATTCACAAGACCATTGGACATGAAATAAAAAAATTAACAATCTGCATTTTATTCCTTTATACAAAATCTTGCTTGGAATGAACAAAACACACGAGGGCTGAGACTGGCTCTCAGCTGGCAGCATCACATCACGTCTGCAATCAGCCTGCTGTGATGCTGGACACTGGCAGCAGTTCCAGGAGCTGCTGGCAGTATGAGCAGGAAAAAACAAAAGGGAAAAGGCAAAGTAGGCTGAAGAAACACTCACCTGCAGCCCCCTTCTTCGAAGAATACTTGAATCATCCATGTTTCACCTCTGCTGGTGACACAATTCCTGCTGCAGCTCTCTGGCTCCTGGCTGGCTTAGCTCTAACTGCTCTAGAAGTCCATTCTTTCCCAAGTTTTCCCCACCTCCCACCCCTCTCCGTCCACTCCCTGAACACAGGCCCTGGTCCTTCACTCGCCTGCCACGAGGAGCAGCAGCCCCAGGCTCTGCCCACTCCCAGGGAATTTTGCCTGCCTCTTTCCTGGCAGATTTAGCAGGTCACATTGGGAAAAAATCTGTTTGACTTGCCTGTATCTTGTCAAGGTTGGGTGGCTCATTCCAAACCCACGAGCCCATGGAAGGCCAAAGAAGGGATTTCATTCAGATCCCCCCCACACACATCGTTTTGTTTGATTTCAATTTACTTGAGCTGTTGTAAGGGATCAGTCAACTCCAGCCGCTGCCTTCACCTGCTGTTTAGAGCGAGATCACAACATCCAGGTCACATTGCCCTCAAAAAACACATGGTCACACTTAGAAAAAAAGAATAATCCACTCTAGGACAGGCAGGATCCAGGATGATTGAAACACCTCGCTGTGATAAACACAGAAAGGTTGTTTTTCCAATGTTTGAGAGATTCCTTTACTCCTTCAGGAGAAAGCCAACAGCTTCTTCAGCTGCTGGGGCAGGTGCTTTTGCTGCTGGAGCCCGAGGGGTGCCGGGCTCCCCTCACACACCCTGCGCTCCCTGGGCCGCTGCTCGGCTCCTGCCACTCCCTGCTGGAGGGGCTGCAACACATGTTGGGAGCTCAGAACACCTCCAAATCCATTCAACTACCACACACTGACACATCTGGCTGCAGAGGCCCTTCCCCTCATCATCATCCACAGCAAAAGGCAAAAACAAAAAGGAGAAAAGCAAAAGCACAGCTGAGCTGAGGTGTTCTCGGGCCGTCTGCAGTTGGTTTTTCCCAGCTCCTTCACACAGACAACTCCAGCAAGGTCAAAACAGGTTTTTGCCCCTTATGGACATTATCCCAATCCCCTGTGAAAAGATGAGCGTTCAGTCTGTGTTGGAAAATCAACACTGGTAACGCCTTCAGCTACACCAAACAACATTTCAATCCAAATAAAAACCTTGCTTTGGTCATCCCAGTGTTACTGAAATTAAAAAGCATGTCAAGGAGCCTTTGTCCTACACTTGTCCTTTCTGGATTCAAAGGAAATACTGCAAATAAACCAACCAACCTACTGTCAGAATGACCTTCAGTTTTTCTAGCAGCAAACTAAAGCGACAGATTTTCATCTCCTGCTAGAAGCTGAGGAAAAACCTATTTATAACTTCTGAATATAAATCCTGTCTTTCCAAAGCATCTTAACTTCGGCCTCGGAAGCAGACAGAGGAATCAAACTTCATCAAGAGCTGTGTTCGGGAGCCAGTGTGCAAATGCAACGACAAGCAGAGCCCGGACCATAGGCTGCCCACCCCAGCTTGCTGGAGTGCTCCTGTTCCCAGTTATGGCAGCTGCAAAGCACCAAAGAATGAATAAAATCCAATCAATCAGTCCATCAATCGGGTCCCAGCACAGCACAGGCTGATGGCACACACGGCGGTCTCCAGCTGATCCTCACAAGTCACATGAGCCAAACCCATCACGGTGGAGTCAGCTGAAAGCAGCTACAACTCATCCCATTGCCCGGGCTTTTTCCTGATCCTCTGCGGCGCGAGTGGGGTCTTTTATTGTGGAGCAGCTGACGAATCCTCCGGCCGCTCCCTGCTCCCATCTGCCGCCTGCTGAATGAGCTGTGCCGAGCCTTTGTGCGCTCCCCGCCCGGGCAGCCCAGCGCCTCATTTGCATGGGCTAAAAAATACTGTACCGGCTCGGAAAGCGGCACCGGAGCGAAATCCAGGCACCAGACCCTGGATTTTAAAGGAACAGCGTCTTCTGCTCAAACCGCTGTGGAAAATACCAAGCCGTGCTCAGAACTCCTCGGGAGAACTTGGGAAGATGTCAGCGGGGGGAAAAGTGCCATCGAAATACAGCAGCAGCTCTCAGAAGCTGCCTGAAGCAGCAGAGGATGCTATTCCTTCTCTGGGATAATATTTACCATGGATTTCAGTATGGCTGCCCACATTTTGATACCAAATAAGCTTCCTTCCAAAAAGATACTAAAGACTGTAACTTCACTTATCAGACGCTGCAGCCAAACAAATTCTATTTTTACTTTAAAAATCCCACAGAAACAAAACATATTTTTGCATGCGCCCTCCAATATGTTACCAGCAGTTTCCAGTTTATTTTAGCCCAGAATAGATTTCAGGAATATTTTTATTAAGCCACACACTAATAGGATCATTGATCTCACCTCTTCTAAGGCCACCAGCATTAACCACACGCTGCCAGAGAAATGAAGGAATCCTTGCAGTTATGCAATACCACTCGGGATTTATTTTCCTCCTAAATCAGCCACTAAATGAAAAGGTTTAAGCCTGATAAGAGTCACATATCACCCTAGTTAATTCCGTAATGTAGCTGGAAACATTCTCATCAGCACACACACAGCTAAGCCTTCCTGGATTATTTACCTTAATATTCCAACATTGCCAATTCTCCAAACGTCTTCACGAGTGGCTTAGGATTGATGGAGGCTGGCACGGGGCTGCAAACACCATGAGAATCATCTGTTTCCTTCCAAATCTCAGGCTTTCTTGGGGAGAATGCTTTGGAATTGGCTGCCTGCCACACTCACCCAGTTCCTGGGCTGGAGAAGCCAATCGGGGCTGGTGCAGAGCAGCAGGCACAGCTCTGCCTCTAGCTTCCCTCTGCCCTTCCCTCCTCCACTGCTGACTGCAATGTCAGTTAAAAAAATAGCAAAAAACACAACCAGAAAGATCCTGAATGTGGTGATCACCTTTTCTTCCCTCCTGTTGAACTTTAACACTCATTCACTCTCCCTCCTCCAGGGAGAATTCAGGGGAGAATGCCCAGTGCCACACTCCAGCTAGCACAGGGCAAAGGGAATTTAAAAGCAACTCTCCTACAAGGAAAAGTGTTCTTCAGAAATATTACCTTTGGAAATGCAGCTCTCATTTCATCAGCAGATCACAGCAAACTCATTTCACATCCTAAAAGGTCTCCAAGGAAAGATGAGAAAGTGTTTGTGGTAGAAGATATTTCATTGAGAGGTATATTACCGAAAGAGATTAAAGAACCTGAAGCACACAGAATGGGATTCTAACATGCTATAGAACATGGAATTCCAACAGTCTACAGAACATGGAATTCTCCCATTCTATAGAACATGGAATTCTACCATTGTATAGAACATGGAATTCTACCATTCTATAGAACATTCTATACATTCTAGTTTATATATTTAAATTAGTCATAAAGCAGATTTCTCCGTTTTCAGATGTAGGCAGCAGTTAGAAAGGTTCTAATAAAAAAAAAATTCAAAATAAGGAGGTTGTGTAATATCTGAATCCTTTACAAATTCATGTTTACCTTGGCACTCAACTTCACCAAGGAAAAAAAAATAGGGAGATAAAAACAGGGAATTCCAAGTGTGTTAACCAATAGCTTCAGCAAGCTTCTAACTCCATTCCTCCATCAAATTAACACATCCAAACTTTGCTTTTCTCTGCAGCAACAAAACAAAACAAAACA
>VYZU01015659.1:19140-30857 GCA_013401355.1 Ceyx cyanopectus | reverse complement strand
TTTCCATTATGATAGGAAATCTTTCCCAAGAAAAATGACTTCTTCTCCACCAAGATTACTTCAGCCAAGCATCTTTGGTTTGGGACTTTTCATCTGGGCTTCAGATACTTTAAAGTAGCAAAACATAGATGAACATACTGGTATGACTGACTCTTGGCTTGCTAATGGGCTTGAGGAGAACAAGAATTGAACAAATTCAGGACTCTGTAAACAAAGGAGAAGAAAGTCAATAAAAGCCCTTTCCCAACTGTGAGGGTATACTCAGGAAGTAAGTGGTTTTGTTGATAATACTTTTATACTGTTTTACAGAAATTGTTTATATATCATTCTCTCATGAGGGGAAGGTGGCATCACATTGGGAAAGAAAAGAGTGTGGCCAATTTACAAGGAAACTCATGGGACTTTTGGTGTTAGCTTCAAAAAGGGAGAATAAATTATTTCTACCTTCTAGGTTTGAATAAGAATTGCTTATAGTGAAATAGATTTTACAGTCCATTAAATGCAGTCAGTACAAAATTAACTTAACTGGTCAGATTGACACCTGGAGACTACACCTTGTGCTAGAGGGAATTTTCATCTGTGTAAAGTTGATGCAGCTAATTCTGTTATTTCTTGCCTTGGATCTGACATCTGTGAACTTTCTACTGCTGGAGCTGTATTTTCTGGATGATTTGGAGCAGGCTGAGACAATAGGGGAGAAAGGATTAGTCGAAGGAGAATCAATACTACTCTGTTATGCCCCATCCTGCAAAATGAGCAGATGAGAACACACTGGCTTACACTTAGTATCCTACATCTCCAGAGCCATGCAGATCCTATTCAAATTATTCTCTGATGATCATGTTGGAACCATGAATGTTGTGATACATCTAGTCCATTTGATACTTCTGTTTTTCTTAATTATTTTAAAGAGCAGACACATTTTCTCCAATGCAAGGAAGAGCTAATGTCATTTTCCTGGTGGAAATGGCATAGGGCACTCTGATGATGTAAACTACCAAATGTTGTTTGAGATCCAGGCACTGAGAAAAGGATGAGAAGGCAGATTTCTTCCATAGAAAATCAAATCCTAACACTGCTCTGCTTATAAAATAAAAACTAAAAAAACAATTGTGTCAGAGAGACATCCAGAATATTATATTCCTTACAGGAATGAAGAATTATGACATTCAGCTGAAGTGTTGACAGAATAGTTTATCACAAGGTAAACCACTATCTTTAGATAACCCTTGATTTTTAAATTCCTACGCATGCAGTTATTTTCCTTNTTATCTTTGTAATAATAGTTGTGGTTGTGTGTACATCACTCTGTAAAAATAAAGGGGATGTAACTGGATGGGCAGTAACTTTGGCAGCACACCTCTCTCACTCAAGATCCACCAGCCATTGCACTGACTCCTGTAGTTAGCTGAGTGGATCTGTTACTATTTGCTCATTGAAACTTGTAGTGCATTCTCATCATCATATCAAATTGCCAACAGTTTTTTCCAACAACAGGAACTGTGAAAGCATTTACCCCTTTTTTATGCTGTATAACACTGTTTTATGTTATTTCTTATTAAATTAGAAACAGAAGTCCTAGAATTCATAGTATTTGATTATTAATTTAGGTCAGATTTTTGCTTTACTTATGACACTACCATGGGGGACAAAGAAATAATCAAGAGTGCTTTAGGCAACTACTGTGCACTAGTTTTCAAACCGACAGGAAAGTTTTGGAGTTCATTATGCTAAAAGCAGAAGGCCCAGATTTGATAACTGGCCAGACTCTGAATTGTACACGTGTGTACCAAAAATGCAGCAATTCTCAGTGCTTTGTTTGGGAGAGAACTTTTACCTTTGCACAAGTGCAAAGGCAGAGCCCATAGTCAATTTGTTTCAAAGAAATAGAAGTGGACCATGGAGTTATTTCCATTGATTGTAACTTAGACATTTACGTTTTCTTTTTTTTCTTTTTTTTTTATTGCCTTCCCTTTTGAAGAATTGATTTCAATAAGGGAAGCAGTACCAAGAGAAGATTGGCTGTATTGAATTCACATTGAACTGATTAAAAACATGGAAGTTATTAGAAAAATAAACATATTTCCTTTTCCATTATGAAATATTTCATTTACAAATTTATTAGGTTAATACACAGTCTAAGTAAAAATGACAGGGTATATTATTTAGCATCATGGAAGAATTATTTTGGCAGATGAAGAACAAGCTTTTAAATATTCAATACAGTTAACAATTAAATATGTTTTTATGAAAGAGATCATGTAGTTTTTCACCTTATGTGGCAAAAAATGAATAATGTGAGAAAAATCTAAATCTTCATAAAGAAGCCTAATTTTATTTACACTTTTTTTTTTTTTCCAGGATATAAAATATTAGCTACTGAAGTAAATCTATGTAATGGTTGTTTGAACAATAATCAAGTGATAGTCTGAAGAGGCAGATTCCCATTTTCACTGTGCAAAGCTAGTGTTCTTGCACTGAAAAGGAGCTGCTGTAGCTGAGATGAGAATCTATTTTGCAACTCAAAGAGTAAAATAACTAAAAAATCAGTTGCAGTACACTGTTCCAAGTGAAGGTCTAATTGATTTTTAGAATCAGCAATGCCTGACTTTGAGCTGGTGCAGAAGCTATGCCTCAGTAGTGCAGTCATCACTGCCTTTTGAGGAGCTGATGGGAGATAAAATAGAGGCCCTGAGTACCTATGAATAATAGAGGTTTGGGGGCCATTTTTGTAAGAATAAAGGATGAATGTGAATTAAATTCCCCTCAATATTTTGTTGGGCATATTCATTCTTTTCCTTCTCTTCCTTTCACAGATGTATACTGCTGCAGACTACTGTTAAACAGCTGCAGTGACTCCTGCTCAAGGACAGGTAAAGTAGTCCCCAATCTTTTACCTGCCTCTTGCAGGTGTTATGAGATTTAATTAATTTATGCTTCTATAACACATCAAGGTCCTTGAAGAAAAGTTAGTATAGGGTTGTATTCCCTGTTTCATTCCATTCCTGGCCAAGCAGATTGCTTGCACATGCAATTTGGTATTCACAGGTGGTGCAGCCTTCTGCAAGCCTCTTCATCTGTGTGGTTTCCACAGGGTTGATCTTTTTCTTTCTCCTTCAGAATTTCTTAGTAAGGAGAGAAAATTAGAAGGCAGGTCAGAGAGATACTTAATGAAAGACATCTTCAATATATGAAACCTGTCCAAGGAGGTTCCACTGTACGTCCATTATGCTGACAAGTTATGGTATCTTTTTTTTTCATGGGCACTACTCCAGGAATGGGTGATGGGTTTGTACAAATAAAAACACCAGTAGAATTTGATATGGAAAATAGATGTGCAGAAAGCCTTGGTGTGCTGTGTGGCTTTGCTGTTTGCTTTCATAATATCCCAGCAAACCCATTTGAGCTAATTCTTAAGCACACCATAATCTATTTATGTTTAAGTAAATTGAAAGTTTCCTGTCAAGACCTGTATTTCTAATAGTTCACTGATGTTTATTTATTGAAAATTGCTACTCTCTATGGGAAATATTTTCATGGAAAATGCACATCCAAATGTCAATTAGGTTGAGCTGTGACCCTTTGAACCAAAAATATTTTCTTTTTTTTTTTGTTCTTATAATTCTAAAACTTTGGGTTGCACTGATGTAAGTTTTAAGCAACATCACTATGAAGTATGGTTTCCTGATTCTCCTTTAGATGACAAATCAAAAGACCCTTTTATACCTGTGTTGCCCCACTCCCTCAATTTAGGCTTAGATCAGGATTCTGAACTTCTTTTTCATCATTCCAGTTTGCTCCTTTCACTTTCTATAGATTTGTCACTGTTGGAATTGTTAGTGGTTATTAGCTGACAGTATTAGACTAGCGACATGAGACTTTGCTGGTGAAAAAAAGCGTAAAGAATTGAAATGACAGGGTTGTACCAGCAGTGTGGTGGCTGCACTAACTCCAGCTCAGTTGTAAGTTGTGCTGGAATATTACAGATGCCTTGTTGTGATGCAGTGAAATTAGATCAGTGCCCATGGGCCCTACCACAGAGCTGTGAAACAACACAATGTTTTCCATGTCTCTGGACTAAGAATATACACTAACTTTGTAGACTAACTGAACTCTTATTAAGTGCTACACAAGAGGAAAACATCATATCTGCAAAGTACATTGACAAAAATTCAGGCAATATATTTACAACCAGTGCTATGTTGTTACTGCTTTTAATAGTCCAATTTTTGATTATTCAGAGTTTACAAAGGCATTTGGAAGCCATGAGCTCAGCAACAAACTGTGCTTCAAGTGTAATATTGAGTCAAGGTCTGTGCATATCTGAGGGCAGAGTGGGATCCTAAATCTATATGAATAATAGCTGAAGGCATTATTTATTTGCATTAATTTCAGTGCAGCTTCTGGGCTGTGTACCTGAGCACAGTGTTACACTCTTTGAATGGCTTCTCTGAAGCAGAACAGAAAGACTTCACTGAAGAGAGTTCTTATGTACTGCTGTCTGGGTGTCTTGCTTCTGAACAATGCCTGGGTTTAATACATGGAGCCTTCAGTTAAAATTCCTTTCAAGGTGCTTTCTCAATAGTAGGAATACTTCTCTGTGGCCACATTTTTCCTGGAGGCATTCCCAAGACAGCATACTGCCTTTCTCCTCAGACTGTAGGACAAGACACTTTGCTGACATAAGCCTAACTGACCATTTTCTCTGATGTAGAAGGATCTTTCAGTGATGTGGTCCAGCTGAACCAATGACCTATAACTTTAACATATACTTATTTTAAGTATCTGTACACCTTAGCAATTCAGATCCAAATATTAATTTATTTAAATGGGTGAAATAATCAGTCTCATGTCTATTTTGAGAGCATCCTCTTCATACTTTTGCCCTTCACTAGTGATGTATAGCACCTGCATGTGATCCTCTCAACTTAAAAATTAATGTATTCAGTTAAGCATTAGGTTTGGAATATTCCTTTTCATTAAAAGATAAATAAGGCTTATAAAGTGGCTTTTCTTATGTAGTAGAAGTATTATTTCTATCATTACAACTAGTTGCTGAAGTGTGCAGGTTCAGAGCAGTAATGCAGATTCTGCACATCAGTGGTGCCAAGGGATAAAAATTACTGGTCTGAAGTAACATGGGAGACAAGAAAACCACCTGAGGAAAATCAGGCTAACTTAACCTCTTTCCTAATTTGTTCTAAAACCAAAGAGTTAATTAGTAGAGTTAAGTGTTTGGGTGATGAGAAGAACACTCATTCTGGATAGACAAATGACAGCCTATACCACAGATTTAATTAAAGAAAACAGAGATAAGTACTGCATTGTATGCTAAAGTAATGTTTACTATAGCAACTGATTACTCTGCAGACAGCTTGTTATTTTCTTTTCCAATTTAAAATGAAGATAAGAAATATAGAAGGATGATAAATATTCAATTGGAATTGTACTTTTAGGGAGGAAACTGATATTGAGAACACTTATATAAGAAACAAAGCTGCAAAATCCACAGACAATATAAATTGGTGTCTTTCCATTTGACATTACTGAGTGTTGTTTCACATCAGTTGAGAATCTCAATCCCAAGAGTGATCATAAAAAAGCTCTGCAGAGATCTGGACTTTATATGAGTGTGCAATGGCCTGATAAATAATTGTCCATTTCTCATGAGAAAGTGTGGGAGAAATGAGTGGCAAGAGCACAGCTGTCTATGGGAGAAAGCTGCAGGGCATAGTGAAGGGACAGTATCATAATAATGGTCAGTCCTCATCTTTTCAGAGCCTACAACTTCATCATTTCTGTAATTGTTTTAAATAATGCTCCCTCCTGTATTTTGGTCTGGTGGCTTCATGTGGTGAGCTTTCAACTGAGGTGGTAGATTGGGTTCTGTCCCAGAACCATTATATGACTTTGGATAGCTACAGAGCTACTGTGTACCTCAGTTTCTTCATCATGTCCCTTTGAAACTACCCTTTCTCGTTCCACTGTTCTTTGCTTTCTGAATGGCCCAACTGCTGTAAATGAGAAGTGGTCTAGTGTTTAAATTCAGTTTGTACAAGAGTATTGTCTCTGCCACAGACTGCTTGTGTTTCACTCAATGACTGGATTATTCTGTCCATGCTAGGGCAGGTTAAATGTAAAACAGGGACAACAAAAGTTATTATCAAATCAGCTGGGAGGTGGCAGGGCCACATCTTCACAGCTCCTCAAGATGGTGGTGGCTGGGAGAAACAAACTGTGTCTTCAAGTTATCAGTAGGAATTTTGACCCTTTTCTTGGTGCAGTGTGCACTTCAGGATCACGCAGAGAACATGAGGTTTGAGTAGTACAGGAGACACAGAGCAGGGAGCTGCTGGCTCTGTGCACTGCCCCCAGAACCATGCACCAAGAGCTCACTGGTATCTGGAATGCCCAAAGCATTCAGCTCACGTTTCCAGTGTAGCAAAGCAAAGCCAGACTCTACATGTGTCAAATATATATAAAAAGAAAACTGGATTATGTGAGCTTCATTATTCTTTTATTATTATTATTAATGTGTACATATTGCATGTAATTGTGGCATGAGCTGATGTTAATTAATTCCAAATAGCCCTTTTAACTAGAAAGTTTATATTGTATTTCATTAGTGCAATAGGCTCTGGCTTTCCAAGTTTCCTCAAAATGAAACAATTTTCTTTTCAAGTGTACATCACCGAAGTCAAAGAGACATAATATACCCAACTGTATAAAACAGCCTGTGGCAACTAGGTTAGACCTGTCAGTTTTACACATGGGGTGCCTGACAAACATATTATACATACAATTCAAGGCTGACCTTATACTGCACCTGAATTTAAATCTGTGTACTGCACAATGCTTTATATTAAATAGGCTGTTAACACCTTCTTGCAGCCCTCCCCTTTTATAATGGGCTGTAACTGCAAACTCTAAATTGTCATGAGCAGGAGCCAGAAGGTAGCACCATAAAATTAGTTAATTTTAACATAAAGATGCCAAATGACTGCTGCACACATTTGAAAAATATTTTTTCCTTTAAGTAGTTGAGTGCTTGCAGATAGGAAGAATATTCCATAAAAATTCACCAAGTTTCCTAGTTTTAAAATTTCTGGTATCTCCAAAACATGTGGGATAAGAAAATGATCAGCTTACAGAACTGGGGACCTTTGAGATAGAAATTCAACTTTGAATGAATCTCAGAGAGTAAAAAAGACCTTTTTCTCCAAATATTGCTTATGGACAGCTTTATAAAGTGGGAAAATAATCACACATAGATCATGGTGTTAAGATGCACCTTCTCTCAGGGCTATTGGGGACATCATAGGGGTGCCCAGTCTTCAGTGCAGCTGAGAGGTCCTGCAGACCTTGCTGGTGTGTGGCCTGTCCTGGGAGAGGTGCCCAAAGTCAGCATGCAACTGGGCAGACATGCTGGGTGTGGAGGGGACGTGCCAAACACATCAGTGGACTCCCTGCTGATGCAGAGGTGGTGAGAGTTTTGTCTCTGAGCTTTTGCAAGTCTTGTGAAGACCCTTTGTGGGCACAGACTTCAGGCAGTATCTCTGTGTGTGTGTGGAGGGGACTCATGAAGTAACAGGGAGGTTTTACTAAAACCTCTTAATCCATTTGTAAAATAATCTCCTCCAGACTAGAAATTCCTTGTTCTACTGAGTTAGGGATGCTGAAACATAAACCAGTGCTTTCAAAGGGTGTAGCACAGTCATTTGCAGAGAGTGAAATCCAGAGCCAAACTTTTGATGACTTCAGCAGGGTGAAATTTCTACTGTAACTTCAATGAGAGCACAGATGCACAGCCCACAGAGCAAGCCAGTGAGCATCCCCTGCTCCTGTGCTGGGGAAGGAATAAATTGCTTCCTCTCTTATTAGAAAAGGAAGATTTGCAAAGTTTTTGCAAGGGATGGTGTAACTGCAGCCTGTGGGGTGGTGGGAAAGATCTCACAGCTCAGTGCAAACTTCTGTAGCATATTCAGAAGGCTAAAAAGGGAGGGCAGATGTTGAGGCTAATGCTTTGCCTCTGCTCTTCGGGTAGGCAATCAGGCATCTCTGCTGACTCTCTCTCATGACCCCCCCCCCCCCCCCAACCCAGCCCCCCAAACCTCAGGTCCAGGCAGCAGATTTTCAAAGCTCAACTATGTGTATATTCAGCATGTCCCCAGAATGGATTCTGCTCACCTATGGTCACAGAGGGAAATTCTTTTTTCTAGAGTAATTTTAGGATGTTGGTGTTACAGAATTTAAACACTTCCTCTCCTGAGGGCACTGACACACTTGCATTTCATTGTGTCACCTCAGGACAATGGGGGCAGGTCTGGAAAGTGCTTAGGCTTTAGGTATTGTAATGGCAGGTTAACACTGGTGTAATATTAGCACATCAGTCCTGCAGACTAGCAAATAGTAATATGAAGGAAATCAGGTTGTCAAAGGAGGTCCCACCTGCCTACTCAGTTCCTGTGGTTTGTCCCATCTCCATAGCCCCTTCCCAGGAGATCCAGTCCTTTAGCCTGGTGCTGTAACACTGCACACTCAGTAGCTATGGTTGTGCTCAAAATGCAAACAAATTCTGGTGCTTACTTTACAGCAGTATGTCTCTTATCTTTCATGTGCTGGCTGCTGCAGAGCTGTGCTGTTTGCATGTCAAATCACCCCTTCATTTCTGCTCAAAAGAACAACAAAAAAAAATTCATTCAGCCAAGACAAGCTCAGGAGAGATCCAGAGCAAGGAGTCTGATTTCAGACTGACCCATGCAGTGGGAAGGTTCAGATCAAGATATCAGCCTAAGCTCTGTAAATCAAGCTTGGCTTTTTAGCTTGTTTCCAATCCACACAGGAGCTGGTTGGGTCTGGCTTTGTGCCCTGTCTCTGTGAGCTCGTACCACGCCTGGCACCTTAAGCAACAATGGGAAAAAGACTGCTTTTCTTGGCATAAACAAATCCTGTTGGAAATGTTTTCAGGCATTTCGAAGAATTATTTGGAAGTATCCCATTTAAATCTGTAGATTCTCCTTGATATTCTCCTGCCGGCTCCTGTCAAGAACTATGACTAATAAGTACCATTTCTGTTTAAATTATTTTGGAAGTAAAATCCTTAAGATTACTGGGTTTGTTTCCTTTGATTTGGGTAGCTGCCACTCACTGACTCATGTCAGCCTTAAACAAGCTGGCTGCTGTACTTGCTAGAGCGAATGAAGACCAGGGCATGGCATAGCATGTATATTGTTATAATTAATGGAATTACTTCACATCAGTGGTGCTTTGCTAACAAACACGGGTAATTCATTGAGTGGATTAGTTTCTACATTAAGATTGCCAACTTTTTTAACAAGCTTGTGCTCAGAAACTTTTAAACATAAGACTCCTTCTCTCCCTCCTCTGGAGACATCTGTCTTGTATGCATTATGAAATGGGCGCAGCCTATTAAGGTATTCCTCCCTGCTTGCTTATGACAGATACTCTCAAAGGAACTAAACTCATTTCTGCACAATGTGCTAGAGACCTGAAGAAGTAAACTGTAATTTGTCTTCCCTGAATAGAACTTCTCAGTTCAGTGCCTAAGCTGGATCACCTTCTCGTGAACCTTGCCTATGGATGTTTATCTTCTGTCCCAAAGCCATATGGATTGATTTTCACAATATAAAAATAATTTTGGAGATAATGTTGAAAATAAACATTTTATTACTGATTTCCTATTAATTAGACATTGTCATTGACAAAAAATGGACTAGTTACACATATTCTATTACAGTCTTGCATATTGACTTTTAATTATGTGCTGTTTAATAAAACAAATAACGTCTTTCCCATCAAATGATAGGAAGTATGCAGTCTCTATCATGACTGATTTTCTTAGATTATCTTCTAGACTTTGTGAGTTGAATGATGAGTTGAATGAAAATGTAAAAGTTCAAACTTGTGTTGAGAAGAAGAAAGAACCTCTACTATTCTGTAACATTCTTACTCGGAATAATGCTTTGTAGAAGATGGGTTAGATGTTTGATTGGTGCTGATTTAACTGGCACAGGCAATTGGACAGTTTAGATTTGGTCCATTTATCAAATGAAAGAAATTTTCAAGGTGCTATTTTGACACATATAATAGCCATATAATACCCTTCTTTAGGAGTCTGCTTTTGTAGACTTGAGGTTTTGGGTTAGGACAGGAAGTTTTTACCTGTTCTTTATGATCAAAGAAATAAAAATCACTGAGTGTTAAGAATCAATTCTCCTGGTAGGTTTATCATGTTATTGTTCGTAGGTGTATCCTTACCCTCACAGCTAGCAGGTAGAAGAGCAGGAAAGTGTAAGCAACTCCTCTGGGGCTTCTTCAGCAGCACATAGTTGTTTAAATGACTTTTCCTGTGGGTCAGCAGATCAGTTAAGTAAAGTCATGTTACTGCCAGTCAGGGAAGAGCCTTTGTCCCTAGAGATGAGCAGACACCGATACCAAGACCTGGTGACTGTCCCAATTGTGAACAGGCTGGTGTCCGCTGATTACCAAGCTCAGCATCCCTCTGAATGATCTGAGGTTTCTGCTCGGAAGCTCAAAGCCACGATACGATTCTGCAGGTCAGTTCTTCTCTGCATGTTCCTCACGTAATCCTGACTTTAGCTTCTTCCTTTGTGCTTCACAGAGATATTCCCCCTGCAAAACAGAAGGAAGAAGTCACAAATACAGAGAAATTACTTTAGGAAGATATATTAGAAAACAATTTCTGGTAGCCCCTCAGTGTGTAGTAGAATTCACATGCATATTTCCCTTCAAAACAGCCAGTAACCTGTTTTTGTGGTTTCTATCCTGCTTTTTGCTCGTCCCAAGATTCCTCTTGAGCCCACTGTTTCCCTGTAACAACGACCATAATTCCTCAAACCATTCCTAAAATATAGTTAAAAACCAGAAACAAAATTGGACTACTATGAGAATGTTATTCAACTATGAAAACTGTGGACTGAACTGTTTTCCATGTGTTTTATTTGCTAATTAATCTGGAAGCTTCCCAGAGATTTGTAAAGAGTTCAGTTTATAGACACACACACCCAGCAGAGTAGTTTGTGCTAAGGTGTGTATTCAGATTATATGCATGGAATAGCTTTATGTCAACATAAATGTTGTTTTCTCCAGGTTGTAGTATCATGCTTCTAAAAATCAGACAAAGGGTGCTGCACTAAAATCCTGCCAACAGAATGAACAATAGTTATTAATACTTAAACTTTTTTTTTATTACAGTGTAAAAAGTACTTCTTTTTGCTCTCTTCACCTCTGCATGACATCAGAGGGGGAGGCTAAGGAGCCCTAAACCATTTCCATTTGCTGTTATGAGAAACACTCCAACCATTCCATTGTTCTCACTGCCAAGCAAGCTGACAGCAATTAATTCTTTTAAAGTCTTAGAGCTGTTCCTTTAACAAGTTCTGTTAGAAAGTTACTGCCCTGAGAACCACAATGGAGAGATTTTCCAAACCTCACTTTGTAAAAAAAAAATTGGCCTGTAGACATAGTGGGTGGGTGTTTGTACCCTCTAATTTTAAGTGCAGTTTACCTTGTTACTTCCCTTTAGATTCTGTCTATAGGCGGTGAAGAGATGCTAAATTCTTCAGATATGATTCTGATCAGAAATAGACTAAGCCACCATCTGCATATATAGAACTTTTTTTAGGGACTGCAGGAGGTGAGATATAACATTAGATTTTGGGTCTAGCAGCTTTCCT